>JARYGA010024912.1:0-67953 GCA_030545235.1 Helianthus tuberosus
ATAATTTATTTTGAGAGAATAATTTATTTTGTTATTTAATTGGTTAAATAACATTATAAAAGCTTGTAAGATATTACATAAAAGTCTTGCAACATGGTATGTTATATTTATAAAAGTTATAAATATAATACAAGTCATAAATTTTTAAGAGAAATTTGTTTTTTTTTAATAAAAAATCGGCCAAACATGTTCTTCCCAAGAATCCTTTTGGTCCAATGAATGCACATGCAATTTGCATGGGTAGAAGGGTCTTGATTGGGCATGTTGGGTGCCATGTTATCTCTCAATTCTATAACTAATTTTGTATGACAAAATTAAAGATGATGAACTAGAAAAACACCTCTCACATTTTCGGCCATATGGGGTTTCCAAGAGAATTTTTGAAATTCAATTTTCAAGTAGAAGACTTGATATGATGCTCTAAAATTTTCAGCCAAACTCATGGTTGATCAAAAGGGGTTTTTCAAGATCAACTTTCAAGTGCAAGAACTCTAATTTTTCTTCTCATATTTTCGGCCAAGGGTTGGTTCTAAGAAGGAAATTTTAGTGAGTTCATAAGTGTAGAAATCCTAGCTCAACTCAAGGTGTTTGTTGGAAGGCTTAGGGTATACAAGCTTGAGGTCTTCTACACTTGAAGGCAATCGTTCAAAAAACATCATCATCTTCATATCCTTTACTCCTTGGAAGGTAGTATTCTAAACACTCTATGGTTGTGTTTTAATTTTGATAGCATGCATGTTCGTATATGGATCCGGGTATTGGGTTTTACATATAAAAATGAGTTTTATATCTTGTAAGTAAGATGTTTTAAAATATTTTTCCACTGCGTTTTTATTTTATATGGATAAAATACTTTGATAAACATGTGAAAACCCCAACAATGGTATCAGAGCCGCTTATATGAGTGCATGTTTCATAGGATATGAAATTTTCGGATTTTGGGTTTGGTTAAACCCTATGGCCGAAAATTTTAATCATGGTTCTCCTTTTTTTTCAAGATTATTTTCTTACATGCATAAAAATATCTTGAAAAATTATGTCATTTTGATGATTTGTTTGTTTGGACAAAAACCCACTTTTTCGGTTTTTACATTCTTGGCCGAAAAATGTAGGTTGTAAAAAGGGAACCATTTTGCTTCTTAAATTATATATATATATATATATATATATATATATATATATATATATATATGGATATATATTTTGGTGTTCATAACCTAGCCATGACCATGTGTGAATATGTTGAATGATTGTGTTATGATTTATATTTAATTATTTCAAAGGTTGTAATAATTATTATTTGTTCTTCCATTTGTAAAGTTATGTAATTTATTTATTTTCATTTGGTATGTAAAATAAATAGATTAGGTGCATTTCATTTTACTAAAAAATGTATTAGGATATTTTTTTTGTAAAAGAAGATGCACACAAAAATGCGGTTTTGGTTTTGGCTAATTTCGGGCCTAAAGGACTTCATAGTTCTTAACGGGATTTTAGCCCGATAACCAAAACACATTTTTGAAGTCCAAAGGAGTTTGGAGCTGAATATAAAAGACATTTGGAAGACCAAAGAATGTGAAGAAAGCACAACACAAGAAGAAGACTTGAAGCATTTGGATGCGAGATCAAGTGGGAGTTCAACGACACATTATTTGTGTCTATATTCACCCTTTAGGAATGACCTTTTGACACACTTGTTTCGGCTAACAAGTGTGGTCAAAATAATTGGCTATGGTTATGCACCTATTGATATGTGGTTTGTGCTTGTGTGGTTGCTTATTTTATTGTTTGAATGCTATTTGGATATGCATGCTTAACAAACTAATAATCAACAACAAGCTTAAAATTGGTTCTTAACAAAATCATTAAAATTGGTTAATAAAAGGTTATTAAAAATTAATAATTTTTATAATAAAATGGGTTTTATTAAAAGAACCTTGAAAATTTTGTTTTCACAAAAGTACCAGGATTTGAATGCATGCAAATGTATGGTACATAAGGTTTTCTAAACTAGAATTTTGAAAACTCAAAATCCCTTTTAATAAAACAAGTCAAACACCATCCTTTTATACAACACTCGAATCACTTGGGAACTCTTTTGTGGGATAAAGGTCACCTAACCACATTTGAGGGAACTTGTATATTCGAGGTGGGTTTACCATGTTTGTGGGATAAAGGTCACCTAACCACTTACGTGTATAAAGTCACACGTGTGTGTAAGTTGGATGACTTGATTTGGAAACCATGAACTTAGGGTCACCAAAGCATGGGGAACAAAGGTGTTGATGGGATTAAACATGCCAACTAAACATAAAGATGTTTAACCGATCCCATATGGCTAGAAGTTGCAAAGGGTTGCAATTGTCAAACGTTGACTACCTTGTTAATTTAAATAAAGGGATAAAGGTCACCTAACCGATATTTAAATGTAACGTTGGATTCTAGATTTTAATTATTAATTGTCTTTGAGACATAAAAGGGTATTAATGATTAAAATATAATAATATCGAAAATACTAAATTGAACCTTGTTAAATTTTGTAGATGGCCGCTAACAATATTACCCAAACCGTCCGTAACCTATCACTAAAAAACAATCCTTGAAAAAGATCGTATCAATCAAAACACTTTATGGATTAATATCAAAACTTAAGAATCGTTCTCAAGTAAGAAAAATATCCTATGTGTTGAACGATCCTAATCCCGATGAACATCTTATGGAAAATAAGGATGCCTATAACGATTGGATTAAGTATATCGAGGATACTATGCAAGCCTCTTGCCTCATGTTGGGAATTATGTTTCCCGAGATTCAAAAGGATTTTGAACATCATGAGCATACGACATGATTAACCAATTGTAGGAAATGTTCCTAAGGGTAGAACGCTTCAAAACGGTTCGAGCGCTTCATGCATATCGAATGGAGGAAACCCAATCAGTCTCATCTTATGTCTTTAAAATGAAAAGCCACATTGATCACCTCGAAAGGCTCAATATGGGTAAAAGGGCTTTATCCATTCTAATGATCAATGAGGGTGGCAAAAAGAAAGGGCATCACCCCGACACCAAAGCAAATGTTGCAAATGGTAACGGGAAATTCAAAGGGAAAAAGAAAAGAAAGACTAAAGCGAAACCACCGAAACCAAAAGAAAAGAAGGCAACGGTTTCCACGAACGATCCATGCTTTGAGTATGGTGAGATAGGGTATTTGAAAAAGAATTGTCCAACCTATCTCAAAGAGTTGAAAACTAAGAGGAATGCAGGGCAAACCTCAGGTACAATCATTATGATACATATTGACCTTAATGTTATTTCTTCTAACACATGGGTATTAGATACCGGATGTGGAACTCATATTTGCAATCCGTTGCAAGAGTTCAAAAGAAATAAGCATTACAAGAAAGGAGACTATATTTTGAAACTTTCAAATGGTTTGGAAATTGTTTTAAAATGAGTTGTATGCTCCTAGTTTGACTAGGAACATTATTCAAGTTTCCCTTATAAGACAATATGGTTTTGATTTAAAGTTTGTAAACAATGACATTTATATTTCGATAAATGACATGTTTTACTTTAAAGCTATGTTTTCAAAGGGTATTTATGAATTGGCTCATAATAATATATCATTTGATAGTTCAATGTACCAAGTAATCACCAAGAAACTCAAAATGGATTTGAGTAAGACCTATCTTTGGCATTATCGCCTTGGTCATATAAACAGATGTCGCATGTAAACACTTCGAAAGAATTGTCTTTTGGAAACAAATGAAATTGGTTCATTTAATACATGCGAATCTTGTTTACAAGGTAAAATGACCAAGTAATCCCTTAGTGGGAAAGGGCAAAAGATTTATTAGGTATCATACATTCGAATGTATGTAATCCTTTTAAGCCAATGACTAGGAATGGTGAAAGATGCTTCATTACTTTTACCGACAACTATAGTAGTTATGGTTATGTGTACTTGCTGAGACACAAAGTTGAAGTTTTGAAATGTTCAAATCTTCAAAAGATGAAGTACAAAATCAACTCAATCAAAGTTCTTCGTTCCGATAGAGGAGGAATCGAACTCTATTGGATATGGTTCAATCTATGATGGCTAGGAGCGTTTTTTCTCTATCATTTTGGGGTTATGCTTTGCTCTCCGTGGCCTGTATATTAAATATGGCCCAAAACCAAGAAAGTGGATAAGACACCTTTTGAAATATGGCATGGAAGGGCTCCAAGATTATCATATTTAAAGGTATGGGTTGTGAAGCTTATTTGAAGCAATACACCCCAAATAAATTGGAAATACGATACACTAAGTGTATATTTGTATGATATCCTAAAGATGGTATAGGATATTATTTCTATGATCCAACAGAGCAAAAGGTATTTGTTGCTCAAAAGGTTAAGTTCTTGGAAGATAAGTTCCTTATGGAAGGAACTAGTAGAACAGTGGAACTTGATGAAGATCAAGAACCACAAGCCGATACACATTTGGTTGATACTAGCACTCAACAAGAGGTTGTTGAAAACGATCAAGTGGTTAATCATTACACACAAAACGTTCGCAGATCTGGTAGAATCAGTAGTCCACCTGAAAGATATGGAATTTTTCATGGATGGATGCTACGTGGTAGATTCGGGTGAACCTACCACATACCATGATGCAATGTCAAAATCCGATTGTGACAAATGGCTTTAAGCCATGAACGTAGAGATGCAATCCATGTATGACAACCAAGTATGGGAATTGGTTGTACTACCTCTTAACTCCAAAGTAGTTGGAAGTAAGTGGGTTTTTAGGAAGAAAACCAATATGCATGGTAACTTGGATACTTGTAAAGCGAGACTTGTAGCAAAAGGTTTCACTCAAACTCAAAGGGTTGATTATCATGAGACCTTTTCGCATGAGGCGATGCTAAAGTCAATAAGGATATTATTTGCCATACCTGCATAATATGATTATGAGATTTGGCAAATGGATGTCAAAACGGTTTTTCTTAATAGATATCTTGAGGAAGATGTCTATATAGTTCAGCCTGAAGGTTTTGTCGATCCAAAACATCCTAATAAAGTATGCAAGTTAAAGAATCAATTTGTGGATTGAAACAAGCATCGAGAAGTTGGAATCACCGTTTTGATGAAGAGATTAGGGAATATGGATTCATCAAGAACGACGATGAAGCTTGTGTGTATAAGAAGGCTAGTGGGAGCATTATTACTTTCTTAGTATTATATGTCGATGACATTCTACTATTTGGAAATAACATTCCAAACCTTGGATGGTGTAAAAACCTGGCTTGGAAGTTGTTTTTCCATTAAGGATCTTGGAGAAGCCGCCTATATTTTGGGAATAATGATCTATAGGGATAGATCAAGGCGCTTGAAAGGTTTAAACCAAAGTGCATACATTGACAAAGTCTTGAAAAGGTTCAAGATAGAGAACTCTATGAAAGGTTTGGTACCTATTCAAGAGGGGACAATATTGAGTGTGTTTCAATATCCAAGCTTGAAGGATGAGCAAGAAAGAATGAAAGGAATCCCATATGCATCTGCTATAGGATCCATAAGGTATGCAATGATATGCACTAGACCGGACATGTCATGCGCTTTAAGCATGACGAGAAGATACCAGCAAGTAACGGTCATTGGGCGACTGTTAAAAATATATATTGAAATATCTTAGAAGGACTAAGGATATATTTCTAATATATGGATTTGGTGAAGAAGAACTCGTTGTAAAAGGTTACAGGGATGCGAGTTTCGGAATTTGTTGTAAAGGGTTACATGGATACGATTTTCCAAACTGATCGAGATGGTTCTCGATCACAATCAGGGTAGCATTGTCCACTGCAGAATCAGTATACATCGCCGCTTCATTGATTAAGATAATTCATGTGGATTTGCCACTTGAATTATTGCCGATCTAGGGGTAGTCCCTACCATTCAGGACCCCTAGAAATCTTTGTGATAACGATGGTGTGATTGCTTAAATCAAGGAACCTCGTGTACATCGAAAGACTAGGCACATTTGAGCGGAGTTTCAACTACATAAGGGATGAAGTTTAAAAAGGGAAGGACATGTATTTGCAAAGTTCACACTGATCAAAATATTGTGGATCCACTCACAAAGCTCCTCGAACGGGCAAAGCATGTAGGGTCATACTTGTGTCTTAGGACTTCGATATTCTAGTGATTGGATTTGATCTATTTTGTATTTGGATATTGGAACAACTGTTATAATAACTCTTTATGGTATTTTGAGTTATGTTCCAATTTAGCATGTTTAAATCCATGAATAAGTTGCTTATTTTAAATGTCCGTAGTCAATCATACTTGTGGGAACAAATATGAATGTAAGACTATTGTGAACTTGGATTGGTGGATATTCATTAGGTATGAATATAGAGCAAAGTGTTGCTGCCAAAGTTCATAGATATTTATGGGATACAAATATTGGACTGACTCGCTCTCAAATGTTACTGCATGGAATCATTTGTGATTGATCATAAGTAAATTTGAGTAAAGGAGAATATCAAAGTATCCTCTGACCTGAGATACATATTGGGTCTTGATATTCACCAAATATTATGCCTTGACTTATTTCTTCGCTGTTAGTAATATGACAGTACATAAGGCTAAGCTCAGGTGTGGTACAAGGTGATTGTGAGAGATGTATGTAGTCAAGAAGGGATTTGTTCCTCTTATTCGTTAAGAGTAAGATATTTAAGGCCTGCTAAAGTTAAATCAACAGAGAGTGATCACTCTATGTCTCTGGATTTAACATGACATCTGTAACGAAAGGATAAATGATAGATTCACCTAAATCATTTTCAAGTAAGGGACTTGAAGGGGATGATGTGATTGAATGGGACATATATACGTATTAGGGGTAGTAAACTATAGTTAGGTGGTCTTTACTACTTGCATCAATCTTCTATGTATCTTGTGCAAGTGGGAGATTGTTGGACTCTGTATGCCCAAGACACATATTAAATTGATGTGGCTAGTACGTTATGATCCAAGTCGAGTCATACCCAAACACAAGCTAGACAAACACTTAGAATATTTATTTGTGATATGATCAAACAAATAAATATTAACACTTAGAATATTTAGAAATTGGTTTTCTAAATAATTGCACTTGACAAACTAATAAATTATATGGATAATTTATTTTGAGAGAATAATTTATTTTGTTATTTAATTGGTTAAATAACATTATAAAAGCTTGTAAGATATTACATAAAAGTCTTGCAACATGGTATGTTATATTTATAAAAGTTATAAATATAATATAAATCAGAAATTATTAAGAGAAATTGGTTTTTTTTAATAAAAAATCGGCCAAACATGTTCTTCCCAAGAATCCTTTTGGTCCAATGAATGCACATGCAATTTGCATGGGTAGAAGGGTCTTGATTGGGCATGTTGGGTGCCATGTTATCTCTGAATTCTATAACTAATTTTGTATGACAAAATTAAAGATGATGAACTAGAAAAACACCTCTCACATTTTCGGCCATATGGGGTTTCCAAGAGAATTTTTGAAATTCAATTTTCAAGTAGAAGACTTGATATGATGCTCTAAAATTTTCAGCCAAACTCATGGTTGATCAAAAGGGGTTTTTCAAGATCAACTTTCAAGTGCAAGAACTCTAATTTTTCTTCTCATATTTTCTGCCAAGGGTTGGTTCTAAGAAGGAAATTTTAGTGAGTTCATAAGTGTAGAAATCCTAGCTCAACTCAAGGTGTTTGTTGGAAGGCTTGGGGTATACAAGCTTGAGGTCTTCTACACTTGAAGGCAACCGTTCAAAAAGCATCATCATCTTCATATCCTTTACTCCTTGGAAGGTAGTATTCTAAACACTCTATGGTTGTGTTTTAATTTTGATAGCATGCATGTTCGTATATGGATCCGGGTATTGGGTTTTACATATAAAAATGAGTTTTATATCTTTTTAAGTAACATGTTTTAAAATATTTTTCCGCTGCGTTTTTATTTTATATGGATAAAATACTTTGATAAACATGTGAAAACCCCAACATGACTAAGTCTGCACACTTCTTGGCTATCAAGGAAACCGACAAGTTTTCTACTCTAACAGACATCTACATAAATGAAGTAGTATCAAGGCACGGAGTACCAACCTCCATCATTTCTGATCGTGACTCACGTTTTACATCTAAATTGTGGCAAGCTATGCACAAGTCCTTTGGCTCTCGATTAGACATGAGCACGGCATATCATCCACAGACGGATGGGCAATCTGAGCGCACCGTCCAAACCCTTGAAGACATGCTTAGGGCATGTGTAATCGACTTTGGTAATGGCTGGGAAAAACACCTCCTGTTAGTGGAGTTTTCGTATAAAAACAGTTACCACACCAGTATCCAAGCCGCTCCGTTCGAGGCATTGTACGGACGGAAGTGCCGATCACCACTTTCTTGGGCAGAAGTTGGTGACAGCCAAATCACAGGCCCAGAACTTATGGTAGACACAACCGAGAAGATTGCTCAGATACGACAACGACTGGCGGCAGCTCGTGACCGTCAGAAAAGCTACGCTGATAAGCGCAGGAAACCACTCAAGTTCCAGGTTGGGGATCAGGTGCTACTCAAAGTCTCGCCTTGGAAAGGTGTAGTTCATTTTGGCAAACGAGGCAAACTCAATCCGCGCTATGTCGGACCGTTCGAAATCATTGAGAAAATTGGCAAAGTCGCTTACAAGCTGAATCTACCTAAAGAACTCAGCGGAGTTCACAACGTATTCCACGTGTCAAATCTAAAAAAGTGTCTATCAGGTGAGACCCTCATAGTTCCCTTAAAGGAGCTCACAATCGATGACCAGTTGCGATTCGTCGAGGAACCAGTTGAAATCACAGACCGAGACGTTAAGATTCTCAAGCGTACCAGAATACCTCTTGTTCGAGTTCGTTGGAACTCCCGTCGTGGCCCAAAGTATACCTGGGAACGAGAAGACCAAATGAAACTCAAGTATCCCCAGTTGTTTAAGAAAAGTGCAACCACTACTGAGGCTGAATCTACTGCGGAATTTTGGGACGAAATTCCAAACCAACGGGGGGATGATGTGACACCCCAGGAAAACCAGGAAACCACGCAACTTAAGTAGCTTCCTCAGTAACCACGTGCTAAATTTCGGGATGAAATTTTCTTAATAGGGGGAGAATGTGACAACCCTCATAATTACATGTATCCGTACGATTTATTAATGTTAATTAAAGTGCTTGATGACTGTGTTGAATTACTTAACTGCTTTCTGATTACTACGTCATACTTACATGTGCTTGTTAACATACTAGTCTTGTGCAGAGAATTGACTAAATAGTCCTGTATGTTTTCCTAAGTGTTGAGAATTAAAAGTGTTACAAAAAGATACATAAAAGACACTAAACGGAACAACTTAGCACTTTAACGAACCGGTATCTAACCGAACAACCGGACATTACCCGGGACACCAAAATATTGCAAGAAACATTGTTTAATTATTTCTTGGCTAGTTATGATTCCCGAACACCTTAACACCCACTAAATTCTCTAGTAACTAACTTAACTAATCACACACTTGATTTCTAACTAGTTTATAACCATATGGTTACAATTTACATCTAGACCGCTCCCCCCTAGGCCTAATCGGCCATCACCACCATTCCATGCACCTTACCTCCAAGATTTCATCTTATTTTTTCATTGGATCCTTGCTTGTTGTTTTGAACAAAATATAGGTGAGATCTTATAAGTATGGCACATTAGAGCATCATATCATTTCATATCTTTCACTAGATCACACCATCTCTCACTCACTCTCTCCCTCTCCTCTCGGCTCACTCTAACCGCCACCACCACCACCTTATCACCACCATATTCTTCCATTTTTAAGCTTCATCCAAGTGCTAGAAGGTGATTCCTTGGAGCTTGAAGCTTGTGGATCATCAAGGAGTTCTCTTGCTTGCTTTCATCATCCATTTTCACCATCTTTTCTCTTGAAGTTCTTCCCTAGCTTTGAGCTAGTTGACGTGATTGACCGACCTTGACTGTTAGCTATTTTTGAGAGTCAAACCGAGCAACCAAAGGTGAGTTCACACTCTCAAGGCATGGGATTCCCGGTGGGTTGGGAATGGAATTAAATAGCTAAGACGGAACTTGTACTTTCACCACTACTAGACTACTTACCTCTGTTCTCGGATTGGGAAGGATGCCAGCGCTAAACCTACGTATTCACTACGTACCTCCGTCCTCGGATTGGGAAGGACGCCAGCGCTAAACCAACGTATTCACTACGTACCACTGTCCTCGGATTGGAAAGGGCACCAGCGCAAAACCTACGTATTCTTATACGTACCTCTGTCCTCGGATTGGGAAGGGCACCTACGCTAAACCTACGTATTCAATACGTACCTCTGTCCTCGGATTGGGAAGGACACCTATATATACATCTAGTCTAGTGGTTTTACAACATGGGGTAGCCCCCACCGTTCATGTTTTGGAAAACAAGGAAAACTGATTTAACTTGTAGTTGCAAACAAACTCATAGTTCTTGAAAAACTAATTTGTAACGAACACCTACTGTGAACTCGCTCAACTTTGTTGTTGACTTGTTGTTACATGCCTTGCAGGTCATTAGATGCTTATGGAGCTTGCACGAGGAGGAGGTCGTTGTGGGATATGGACTGTCGAGTCCCATGTTAAACATTTAAACTTATAAACTTATTAAACTTATGTTTTGGTTTCACGTCTTATGCTTCCGCTGTTTAATTTGAACTTGGTTAACTAGTTGTTTGAACACCAATTATATTGTGGTTGGTTTTATTTACTTAATCACGTTGTTCAATATGATTGGTGGCTTGATCCTGGTCATGTCACGCCTCCAAGCGGTGATACTCCGCGTGTGGATTTTAGGGAGTGTGACAAAGGTGGCCTACAAACTGAACCTACCTGAAGAGCTCATTGGAGTTCACAATGTATTCCATGTGTCGAATCTGAAGAAGTGTCTGTTAGATGAGACCCTCATGGTCCCTCTCAAGGAACTCACCATCGACGATCAGCTGCGATTCGTCGAGGAACCAGTAGAGATCACAGACTGAGACGTTAAGGTTCTCAAACATACCAGAATACCCCTTGTTCAAGTTCGTTGGAACTCCCGTCGTGGCCCAGAGTTTACCTGGGAATGAGAAGACCAAATGAAAGACAAGTATCCCCAGTTGTTCGAGAAAAGTGAATCCACTATTGAGGTTGAAGCTACTGCAGAATTTCGGGACGAAATTCCAAACCAACGGTGGAAGGATGTGACACCCCAGGAAAACCATGCAACTTAACTAGCTTCCTCAGTAGCAACGTGCTAAATTTTGGGACGAAATGTCTTTCAACTTGGGGATAATATGACAACTCGTATTCCAGAATCTATCTTTGTGCTTAATGTAACGTGTATGAACCTTATGTGATTAATTGATATGTTGGTTTTAGTAAATGAATGCTACATGTTACGTGAGTATGTGTAATGAATGTATATATAATGTAATCATACAACTCATGTCTAGTCGCACAAGCATAAGGGCGTTTGTTCCACACCCTTCTCGGCCCACACTTTTGCACTCGAACCACAGGGGCAGCCTGTAATGGGTTCGGCCCTTTCCATTTGTCACGCATAACCTCATGAGGAAGGGGTATACTCCTCATTACTTGCAAAACACAACACACACAAACCCTAGTTCTCTCCTTCCTCTCTCTTGAAGCCGACGGAATTACATCCCCCTTCTCTCGAAGACTTTCTTGATCGGATCATCCCTGCTTTACCTTCTAACCGGTTAGTGATTCATGGTTATTGTTTTCTTAGATGATATTGTGATTCCATGATTTGATGTGATAGCTAAGGTTGTTTGTATGATGAATGATTCTTGATGTTGTGGTAATGTATGAACAAGAGATGAATATTTGATAGATGCCTTTAAATGGTCGAACCGAATCTACAGGATAATTGTGAAACTTGTGTTGATTTGGAATTAGGTTTTATGTGATAATGTTCTTATGATTCAGGTTTGCATGATGTTGAACTAGAACCGAGTAGATGTTAATCGGTCTTTATGTTTCTGTTTTCGGATTGATGCATGATGAATATTGCACCTTAACGATTGACCAAACTAATTGATTCAATAAGGATTAAGATGGGTTGTTATGATTAGATGAATTGTTAGGGTTCATGTGAATCTAATGATAAATGTTTGATTTGATCGATGGAGACAAACTTGGAAACTGTTAGTATGTTTTGATCGACTGGATAGGGAATAGGAAACTGTTAGAATTGATTGTAACCGATTGCATGAATTTAGGAAAGATTTAATCAGTCGCATAAGGCCAGTCGCACAAGATCAGATCGCACAAGATCTGATCTGATCGTACAAGCTCTGGTCGCACAAGTGTAGTCGCACAAGCTAGGTACAACCAATAAATCACAGTGTACAACCTAGAACTGCATGATCGCACAAGACAAGTGGATCGCACAAGGTGGTGCCGATCGCACAAGTCTTGTGCCACACACATCTGTTGAACCTTATTATGCTGTTGGGCCTTAAAGCCCAATATCCAGTCGCACAAGATGTCCCTGGTCGCTCAAGACCAAATGGACCGCACAAGTTGAATTGTGTTTATTTGTTTAGGCCGTGTACATGTTGGATTGCTTGTGTTATTGGGCCGGGTTTTGTTTCAGTCGCACAAGTTATGCTGGACGCACAACAGGTTGGGCCGGGTATTATTGGGCTTCAACTAGTGAAGCGCACAAGGCTGTTGGGCCATTAAACTTGTGCGAGCCCAATCAGTTGAGTCGCACAAGTTCGGATATCGTATATACTTGACTGTTAACGTGTTGAATATGTTTTCCATGATCATTACGTGTTATATCCTGTTAGTTTATGTGTAAAACTTATGTGCACTACTTGAACCTAGACCTGACTTGTATTGTAACCATGTTAGGACGTGGTTGACCACATATAGCTCAAGTGACCTTTTCGTGTATCTGCCGAGCTAACCTAAGGTGAGTTCACACTTCTACAAGGCATGGGATTCCCGGTGGTTTGGGAATGGGTTAAGAAACTAAAATGGAACCTGCATATTCTCCTTGGGTAGGATATGTACCTCCATCCTCCATAGGAAGGATGACAACATTTAACCTGCGTATTCTCCTTTGGTAGATTACATACCTCCATCCTCCATAGGAAGGATGACAACATATAACTTACTAGACAAAACTCTATCATGAAGTCCCTTATTTTTATATCGACTTAATCGCCGAGCCAATGGCGAGCGGGTCATTAGTTAAATAGCGCTATTAGGTTTGACAAGCCTCACACCGTGCCGCAGAGGACGGGAGAGGACTAATGGATCTGGGTACTTAGTCAATGATGATAGAAATTGACGTAAGGCACATAAACATGACTCCAGTCAGTTGTCGATATGGTATTGGGTCTAGTAGTTAACATGGGGTAGCCCCCACTGGTTAAGGTTTAGGAAACAAGAAAATTGTTAACTCATGGTTTTTCGAATGAACTTATGGTTTTTGGAACAACTTTAAAATGGACAACCAACTGTGAACTCGCTCAAGTTTGTTGTTGATTCGTTACTATATGCCTTGCAGGTCGTTAGGTGTTTACTTGGAGCTTGCACGAGAAGGAGAGGTCGTTGTAGGACATGGACTGTTGAGTTCCATGTTAAACCTTTGAACTTTAAAACTTATGTTTTGGTTTTACTCGTTATGCTTCCACTGATAACTTGAACTTGATTAAATTGTTTTGGACACCAATTATATTGTGGTTGGTTTTATCTTTATTATTTTACATTGTTCAATATGATTGGTGGCTTGATCCTGGTCATGTCACGCCTCCTGCGGTGATACTCCGCTTGTGGAGTTTGGGGGTGTGACATCTAAGCCTATTTCTAAGCTATGTAAAGGATATTTAGGGCATGTTTAACTTATGATCAAGTTCCGGAATGTTCGTTACAGTACGAATCGGCATACTTTCGCAGTTTGTCGAAAATAGTCCTTGTAAGCGAATAAACTTTATTTCGACACACTAAACCCTCCAAAACTTATTTCTAAGTTATGTAAAGGTTATTTAAGGTATGTTAAGCCCTTTTCACTTTTCCGGAGTGTTTGTCGTGTTAAGATGATTACATTTACGCATCAGTTCGCGTATAACTTCCTAGAAAGCGATTTAGAGCTCGAAATCGAACAAGAATTGATATGTGCAAATGATACACATATTTATACAAATCCCAAGTATGAAATACAATATTTCATTAATTTGGTATTTTTTTGATGGACGTGGAGGCACAGATGTCACAGTCTCCCCTACTTCAGGAAATTTCGTCCCGAAATTTATTTAGAGGAAACTTGCGAGAGCTCAAAACATGAAGTCGAAAAGATAAAACAACACTGGTTAGGGTTCTTGTGACACTTGTACACACATGATGTAGGACACTATTTTTTTTCAAATAAACAATGTGTTTCGGTCTCAAAATTTTGTTTATTTGTGTTTTACAATTTCACGTTTTGATTCTAGTTCATTTTCAAGCTTTAAATCGCTTTCTGGAAAAGTTATACGCAAACTGATGCTTAAACGTAATCAGTTTAATGCGGAAAACACTCTGGAACAGTGACAAAGGCTTAACATACCTTAAATAACTTTTATATAACTTAGAAAAAGGTTTTTAAAGCTTTGGTGTGTCAAAAACAAGTTTATTCACTCTCAGGGACTATTTGGGTCAAACTGCGAAAGTCTTCTGACTCGTATAGTAACGAACATTCCAGAACGTGATCATAAGTTAAACGTACCCTAAATATCCTTTACATAGCTTAGAAATAGGCTTTGAGGGGTTCGTTATGCGAAAATATGCTTAATTGATCAATAGGGACTAAAAGCGTCAAAAAAAATGCATAAGTTTGCATTTACGCGCATATCTTACGTTCTGAATATATCCGGGCATCCAAACATTTTTGTAATCATTAAAATATTTTATTTTAGTGGTTGGAATGTTAAATTTCCATTCTTCGCTTAATTTGGATCGTTTTTGCGTCCGTTACGACTTCCGTCGTAATTAACCGAATAATGCAACCGTACGACCAAATGAACTGACATCCGAGATGTTTTTGAGCATATTTTAAGTTCCCTATACTTTAACTTCATTTTAGAGCCTTGAAATGGGGTTAACAGGGCTTAAACGTGCCGAAACTGAGTTTTTTTCATTCAGGGACCAAAACTGACAATTTTTAAAAGTTCCTGGTAGCTGGCATGTGGTGGCGCTGCGCCACCACTATGTGGTTTTGCCGTGGCGCGACGCCACGGCCTCATCTGGACAGAAACCTCAATTTTGGCACCCAGGTTGAATTTCAGGGGCCTAAGTGTAACTTTTTCAATACCGTGTGATGGTTTTGGGCACCCCTAGTATTTCAAAACAATGTGCCACACATGGATGGTCCAGATCGAAGCTAAATTATCGAGGAACGATCCTAACGGTTGTGGGAATTCTATAAATACCCACCATTTTCACTTCATCTTCTTCACACTTGATCTCAATCATCTTCTCTAAGTTGAAGCTCTCCTTGTGAAGCTTCAAACCTAAAAAAATTTATTTCAAATCTTCCTAGCTTGGACCCTTTGTAAGTTTCTTTCATGGTTGTTATCGTTTTTCAAGCGTGAAAGTCAAACAGTGTTTGACTTTCTGCTTTGACCAGTTTATGGTCAACATAAAGTTTGTTTGAACTTTGCAACGTGAGCGTAATCACAATGGTTATAGTCCCTTGTGACTATACCTACTGATTACCACGTTGATTTGGCATAGTGACGAGTCATAGTTTTTGGTCAAAAAACATGCCTATGCGTATTTTGCAACCAAACTATTCTTGGGTATCAAAACCGTTTGTTTTGATATCAAAACCTGTTTTCTAACTTAGTTAAACATGTTTTAACATGTTTAACTCGTCACTTTTAGTTTAGTGCTTGTATAGGCTTGTATGATAAGCGGTCTAAACAACCGCTTAAACTTCTGAACCTAACCCGTTTGGTCGATCATTAGGATCCGACCAAACATATTTTGTGGCCATAGTTGTATAGGGAATAACCTTCCGAGGTTATACCTTATGGTCACTTCGTTTAGTTAGTTGTATGATAGGTAGTTTATATGCCTTAGGAAAATGACCAAAATACCTTTTTTTTGCGCATAACTTCATTTTAAGCATATGTAACACATATTTTGACATCTAAACTTATTATATAACATAATTAGGCGTCTCGAACGCGCTTTCGCGTGAACGACGCGTTAAAGTGGCGTAAGCTACCTTAATGGGTTGTAATGGGTCATAAGCACTTAGGATAGGTTCCGATTTAGAATGTAGGCTTTGTTAAACCATATCACATGAGTTCTAATACTCGATTGGTTTACAAGACCTCATTCTACACGATCTTCCGATTTAGGTGTCGATTCGCTAACATAGTATCCGTTACCCTAGGAACCGCTTCAACACTTGAACTCTTGGTCTTTTGAGCTTTGTTATACCCTTTGAACCGAAACTATACGCAATCCCAAGCGAGTACATAGTTCCCCTCTTTTACCGTTTTCAAATGTTTTGGGGTGATTCATATGTGTAATCGATTTGTTTTCGAAATGTATGGCATATGTGTGTTCACTAAGTGCTTTTATGTGTATTATTCCGATTATGCAAATGCGATGTTGATTCTTGTAGTATCTACCTATCTTTATAGTTAGATTCTTATAGGATAATTGAAGTACAGACTTAGAATCTTCCTATCTTCATAGTAAGGTTTTTAAGAAGTGCTTTACGACTCGATGGTTGGTTTTGTGTAGATTGTTGGTGATTTAGATAACGAATTAGATAATACAATAAGCACATGGTGGATACGCTGCTGGTACTTCCTATATATAAGTGTGCTTATTGTATTACCCTTCGTGGCGTTATCCCGAATCACTATTAGGATTTTGGATGTTGTGGTACAATGATACGATGTTACGAGAACCCGATCCCTGTAGTATCTATCTATCTTCATAGTTAGACATATGTGGGATGTTTAGAGTACTGATATTGGAGTCCTTGTTTGGATTTATTGTGTACTTTAATGCGAGTTTGATGAGACGATGTGGAGTGAACCCGATCCCTGTAGTATCTATCTATCTTCATAGTTAGACATATGTGGGATGTTTAGAGTACTGATATTGGAGTCCTTATTTGGATTTATTGTGTACTTTAATGCGAGTTTGATGATACGATGTGGCGAGAACCCGATCCCTGTAGTATCTATCTATCTTCATAGTTAGACATATGTGGGATGTTTAGAGTACTCATATTGGAGTCCTTGTTTGGATTCATTGTGTACTTTAATGCGTGGTTACGAGATGGAACAAGTTGACGATTATGTGTTTATGTGGTAGTTGTGATTTAGATAACGAAACGGGTGTAATAAAATAAGAACATGGTGGATACGCCGCAGGTACTTCCTATATATAAGTGTTCTTATTTTATTATTCTTGTAGCGTTATCTGGATCACTTTAGGATTTTATGTATGATTGTTTCAATGTTTGATTATCGAAATCTTCGTAGAATCTCCCATATTTTTATATGTTAGATTCTTAGAAAGATATCTTAAGTATTATCATGACTCATTGATTTGATTTATATTATATTTACATAAGTTTTGATTTATTTCAAAACAGTTATTATTAATCCTTGATTGGATTTCTAATAACATATTAACGAGTTTTTACAATGGTTTAAACGAGATTACGATGTAAGGCATAAAATGACTTAGTAATAATCATATTGCCATATACAAACCTATTTTGTCACGAGTTTTTCACAATTAAGATTATGTATTGCAAATGCTAAATTTTTGCCATTCTTTGGCTTCAAGATTTATTTTCAATTGACAGCTCTCGTAGCTGTTAAAGTATTGAAATACCAAATGTTTTGCCATCTATTTGGCTAATAAAACCTATGTATTCGCCGACATTTTTATGCTGACTGTTTTTCACATATGTTTCAGGTTTTCGACTGTTCAAGCATGCACCGCATAGGACGGCATACGGGCCTTAGACTTCTAAAATAAAAGAACAATTACGTGTATTCTTTGTTTGTAAAATGATGTTAATGATATTGAAACAATTTAGTACCAGTAGTTGTGAGCAATTTGTAACGTGACTCCCTGATATTTCCACCGCGTGTTGTTGTATTACACGATTGGGGTGTTACAGATTGGTATCAGAGCATTGGTTATAGGGAATTAGGTTATTAGCATGCCTTAAACCTATTCTATTACCTTCCTAGGACCCAAACATGAGTAGACTTAGGAACTCTTTCCTAAATCCTCATCCTTATTCGTGCCATAACTACTCTATGAATTACAAATCATCTAGCCCTAATGATTTATCCTAAACCTTAGGCTTCATGCCTTGGGGTATTCCTCAAAATGTTTTTTCAAAACATTTTTCATTGAAATATTTTTCAAAATGTTTTCTTAAATGTTTTTATCAGAATACTTCGCAAACGTATTTTATCTCAAACGATTTGTATCAAAAGATTTCTTAAATGTTTTTCCTCAAACGTTTTTCATCGAAATCTTGGGTTTTAATAATGTGAACACATGCAATCTGGAAGGGTGGGTGCCTGTACCCCGAGTTTTTTGTTTAAGGCTAGAGTGTTCGTACAAATCCGCATTATCGGACCAGTCACTCTTACCTGGGAACTCTTAGGGTGAGTGTCCACTTATAGGCTAAAGCATGTCTTTGTGAAGCATTATAAAAACCTATCCATCTTGACCCTACCGAACGATTTCTAAACGACCTTTATAACACTACTCATTCATATTACCCTCGGTAATATGTTTGCTCTTCACGACAACCGAAACAACTTTCCTTTCTCAATACTATTTCATCATATTACCTTCGGTGATATGTTGGATTCGATACAGTTGAAATGAACTTCATTTCATTTCACGACACTACGAGATCCTAATTCATTTTCAAAACACTACCCTTGTCTTTCAAAATTTCAAATTTTTACCATTTGGATGAGAATTTTCAAAATTTCAAACATAAAGTTTCTTTATTTTAAAATATTAATTTAAAAACACTTTGTCTTAAAAGCAATAAATTTTTAACAGGTAAAGAATTTATGATACAAACCATTAACCCGGTTTGTATTCTCTCATCCAAAAATATTACAAAAGTTTATTTTCAAACAACTCTTGTTTCAAAACAAAATCCACAACACCATATATTCTAAGTATAAGAACAAGACCAATGAACAAGATTTTACTAGATCAAAGTTTTCACAATACAATAATGTTACAAACTCATAACAATTGGATAAATCTAACTTTTTGGTTTTCTCTATAGCTGTACTTTCAAAATGCCTCCTCGACGAGATGCACAACCTCAAACCAACGAAGAAATCGCAACCCTTGTCACTCAGCAGATGGATGCTGTGCTTCCGAACATAGTAACCCAGGTTCATCAGATATACCACAACAATAACAACAACAACGCCCAGTGTAGTTTCAAGACCTTCAATTCCGCCAAACCGCTAAAATTTTATGAGTCTGAAGGAGCAACTGCACTCCTACAATGGTTCGAAAGTATAGAAAGCACATTCCGCCATGTTCAGTGTCCAAATGAGAGCAAGGTAGATTTAGCTTCGAGTGTCTTTCAAAGGAGAGCACTCACTTGGTGGAATGGTATTATGAGAGACCGAGGTGCCGATGTAGCAATGGAATTGACGTGGGAAGAATTTAAGGATCTTATGAAGAAGGAATTCTGCCCACGAAGTGAAATACGGGCACTTGAAAAATGAGTTTTATTATCTAAGACAGGATAGTGGGGAAAACCGTGCCTACACTGACCGATTTGAACAGTTAAGCCTACTTTGCCCCACTATGGTCACACCTTTGGATCGGGCCACTGAGAAGTACATCAATGGTTTACCTTACCCTGTCCAAGACATTGTCACTAGCAGCCAACCTGCAATGCTTAGGGAAGCTAAGGAGTTAGCCGCTATCTTAACCGACTCCCAGGTTAGAAAGGTAAACAGTTTCGAAAAGGAGATAAGAAACAAAACACTGAATCTGTTGACGAGAATTCAAAAAGATCAAAGGCCGAATCTTCTAAAAGTTCTAGGAAGAGCAAGGCTTCAAAGAATTTTGCAATTCCAGCACCTGTTCCACTAAACTCCGTACCTTTTAAGGGATTTTATCGTGGGAAGCAACCCCGGTGCAATCTTTGCAACTATCACCATGCATCAAATTCCCCTTGCCGCCAGTGTACAATTTGTGGTTTATTTGGACATCTAGCTGTGACCTGTCGTATCCAGAACCGAGCAGCCCCTACTCAGACTCGCCCGAGAGCATGTTTCAATTGTGGTGACTTAAATCATTTCAAGCGAAACAGCCCTAAGCTTGCCAATGCTAATGGATGAGTATTCAATGTCAACGAGGCTCAAGCTAATGATCAAGCGCTTATGATCATCTGAACCTCTAAATTTCCTGTTTATTTTCAAGAACAATGTACATATTTTAACTATGTTTGTAATGACAACATAAATTTCAAGAAGTTTATCTTTATCCTTGTTATTAATTTCCAAATTTCAAACTCTAATGTGATTACACTATGAGTAATTATAATTACATGCTGATTTTGAAGATTCCGTTCTTTAGGAACTAAATCTTATAATTTAGCATAATATGATGGCACTCTGGTGCATTCGTATGAACTTGGTAACACAATTGATACGAATACTATGAACAAGTTAATACTGTTTTATGATCATAGCATTACATACATGATTTGTTTATCTAAAATGTATAGTACATGATTATAAATACAATTTGCTTCGTATGTTGATTTAATGTGCTTAGTACACTAATTTTTAATGCATTTTTGCTTAGTGTGTTAACTTAGCATACCTAGTGCATGATTTGAAAACATTTTCTCGATATGCTTACATTATGATGATAATGTATGATTAGTATATGTTGCATTCTACCTGTTTGGTTAATGTGAAACATATATATAAACATTTGTACTAGAATAGAACACCTACTACTAAATTGGTTGTATGCAAAATAAGTAGTGTTATCATTGCTAGTATAAAAATACGATTCGATTTGGTAGATATTATGCTGTGACGATGTTTATTTGATTTAGACGATAGTTCGACCTTATTATTTGTTACCCTCGCTTAGCAAGAGGAGCTATGTGGACCATGCGACGAAATAAGTAATTATGGGTGCACACTTAATTATGAGATTCGACGCATGAGAATCATAGTAAGCCTTGTTAAGTATGGTGGCATAAAATCTAGAGTGATTAAGGTAACGGGAGAAGTATGATGCGATAAGAACACGGTGGATACGCCGATGGTACTTCCTATATATAAGTGTTCTTATTGTGTTATTCTTCAGAACGTTGCTAAGATCACTTGGTGATTTTATGTTATCTTGGACCATTAGGTAATTATGTGCTAAATTGTTATTTGTGTGGTTATTTCCGATGGACAACAACGAGTACATTCATTAACTCAAATCGAGCCGACCAGGAGTATAATATGGTGTTAAAGGTGACGATCTTGGTGCCATAGGTATGTTGACCCGTCTCCTATGCATGGGATGCTCATGGTGCAGTGGATGTACCTCGTGAGGCGTTAGAAACCGTGTACGTGAAGGGCTTGAATGTACACCCCTTTGTTTGCTAGGGATTACACTAGGAGCTTAGTATAACATAGTGCCATACTTAAATGATTTTTGAACACTAGTCGACTTTCACAAGTTTCAAAGGGCTGAATACCTTAAGATACTTTGAATATCCCAAATCACATTTCGAATCTCCTGAGATTTCCAACACCAAATTATGCTCCGCATCTTTAGGATCTAGCAATCTGCTTATCCATCAGTTGTTTCAATTCCACTCTACGGTCTCCTTCGAATAAATTTCGGGACGAAATTTCCTGAAGTAGGGGAGACTGTGACACTTGTACACACACGATGTAGGACACTATTTTTTTTTTCAAAGAAACAATGTGTTTCTGTCTCAAAATTTTGTTTATTTGTGTTTTACAATTTCACGTTTTGATTCTAGTTCATTTTCAAGCTGTAAATCGCTTTCTAGAAAGTTATACGCAAACTGATGCGTAAACGTAATCAGTTTAATGCGGAAAACACTCCGGAATAGTGACATAGGCTTAACATACCTTAAATAACTTTTATATAACTTAGAAATAGGTTTTGAAAGCTTTGGTGTGTCGAAAACAACTTTATTCACTCTCAGGGACTATTTGGGTCAAACTGCGAAAGTCTTCTGACTCGTATAGTAACGAACATTCCAGAACGTGATCATAAGTTAAACGTACCCTAAATATCCTTTACATAGCTTGGAAATAGGCTTTGATGGGTTCGTTATGCGAAAATATGCTTAATTGATCAATAGGGACTAAAAGCGTCAAAAAAATGCATAAGTTTGCATTTACGCGCATATCTTACGTTCTGAATATATCCGGGCATCCAAAAATTTTCTAATCATTAAAATATTTTATTTTAGTGGTTGGAATGTTAAATTTCCATTCATCGCTTAATTTGGATCGTTTTTGCGTCCGTTACGACTTCCGTCGTAATTAACCGAATAACGCAACCGTACGACCAAACGAACCGACATCCGAGTTGTTTTTTTAGCATATTCTAAGTTCCCTATACTTTAACTTCATTTTAGAGCCTTGAAATGGGGTTAACGGGCAAAAACGTGCCGAAAACTGAGTTTTTATCATTCAGGGACCAAAACTGACAATTTTCAAAAGTTTCCGGTAGCTGGCATGTGGTGGCGCTACGCCACCACTATGTGGTTTTGCCGTGGCGTGACGCCACGGCCTCATCTGGACAGAAACCTCAATTTTGGCACCCAGGTTGAATTTCAGGGGCCTAAGTGTAACTTTTTCAATACCGTGTGATGGTTTTGGGCACCCCTAGTATTCCAAAACAATGTGCCACACATGGATGGTCCAGATCGAAGCTCAATTAACGAGGAATGATCCTAACGGTTGTGGGATTTCTATAAATACCCACCATTTTCACTTCATCTTCTTCACACTTGATCTCAATCATCTTCTCTAAGTTGAAGCTCTCCTTGTGAAGCTTCATACCTGAGAATTTTTGAGTTCAAATCTTCCTAGCTTGGACCCTTTGTAAGTTTCTTTCATGCTTGTTATCATTTTTCAAGCATGAAAGTCAAACAGTGTTTGACTTTCTGCTTTGACCAGTCTATGGTCAACACAAAGTTCGTTTGAACTTTGCAACGTGAGCTTAATCACGATGGTTATAGTCCCTTGTGACTATACCTACTGATTACCACGTTGATTAGGCGTAGTGACGAGTCATAGTTTCGGTCAAAATATGTACCTATGCGTATTTTGCAACCAAACTATTCTTGGGTATCAAAACCATTTGTTTTGATATCAAAACCTGTTTTCTAACTTAGTTAAACATGTTTTAACATGTTTAACTCGTCACTTTTAGTTTAGTGCTTGTATAGGCTCGTAAGATAAGCGGTCTAAACAACCACTTAGACTTCCGAACCCGACCCGTTTGGTCGATCATTAGGATCCGACCAAACATATTTTGTGACCATAGTTGTATAGGGAATAACCTTCCGAGGTTATACCTTATGGTCACTTCATTTAGTTAGTTGTATGATAGGTAGTTTATATGCCTTAAGAAAATGACCAAAATACCTTTTTTACGCATAACTTCATTTTAAGCATATGTAACACATATTTTGACATCTACACTGATTATATAACATAATTAGATATATTAAGGCATATAATACTTGTCATAGGACTAGTTAGGCGTCTCGAACGCGCTTTCACGCGAACGACACGTTAAAGTGGCGTAAGCTACCTTAATGGGTTGTAATGGGTCATAAGCACTTAGGATAGGTTCCGATTTAGAATGTAGGCTTTGTTAAACCATATCACATGAGTTCTAATACTCGATTGGTTTACAAGACCTCATTCTACACGATCTTCCGATTTAGGTGTCGATTCGCTAACATAGTATCCGTTACCCTAGGAACCGCTTCAACACTTGAACTCTTGGTCTTTTGAGCTTTGTTATACCCTTTGAACCGGAACTATACGCAATCCCAGGCAAGTACATAGTTCCCCTCTTTTACCGTTTTCAAATGTTTTGGGGTGATTCATATGTGTAATCGATTTGTTTTCGAAATGTATGGCATATGTGTGTTCACTAAGTGCCTTTATGTGTATCATTCCGATTATGCAAATGCGATGTTGATCCTTGTAGTATCTACCTATCTTTATAGTTAGATTCTTATAGGATAATTGAAGTACAGACTTAGAATCTTCCTATCTTCATAGTACGGTTTTTAAGAAGTACTTTACGACTCGATGGTTGGTTTTGTGTAGATTGTTGGTGATTTAGATAACGAAACTAGATAATACAATAAGCACATGGTGGATACGCCGCTGGTACTTTCTATATATAAGTGTGCTTATTGTATTACCCTTCGTGGGATTATCCCGAATCACTATTAGGATTTTGGATGTTGTGGTACAATGATACGATGTTACGAGAACCCGATCCCTGTAGTATCTATCTATCTTCATAGTTAGACATATGTGGGATGTTTAGAGTACTGATATTGGAGTCCTTGTTTGGATTTATTGTGTACTTTAATGCAAGTTTGATGAGACGATGTGGCGAGAACCCGATCCCTGTAGTATCTATCTATCTTCATAGTTAGACATATTTGGGATGTTTAGAGTACTGATATTGGAGTCCTTGTTTGGATTTATTGTGTACTTTAATGCGAGTTTGATGAGACGATGTGGCGAGAACCCGATCCCTGTAGTATCTATCTATCTTCATAGTTAGACATATGTGGGATTGTTTAGAGTACTAATATTGGAGTCCCTGTTTGGATTCAATGTGTATTTTAATGCGTGGTTACGAGATGGAACAAGTTGACGATTATGTGTTTATGTGGTAGTTGTGATTTAGATAACGAAACGGGTGTAATAAAATAAGAACATGGTGGATACGCCGCTGGTACCTCCTATATATAAGTGTTCTTATTTTATTATTCTTGTAAGGTTATCTGGATCACTTTAGGATTTTATGTATGATTGTTTCGATGTTTGATTATCGAAATCTTCATAGAATCTCCCATATTTTTATATGTTAGATTCTTAGAAAGATATCTGAAGTATTATCATGACTCATTGATTTGATTTATATAATACTTACATAATTTTTGATTTATTTCAAAACAGTTATTATTAATCCTTGATTGGATTTCTAATAACATATTAACGAGTTTTTACGATGGTTTAAACTAGATTACGATGTAAGGCATAAAATGACTTAGTAATAATCATATTGCCATATACAAACGTATTTTGTCACGAGTTTTTCACAATTAAGATTATGTATTGCAAATGCTAATTTTTTTCCATTCTTTGGCTTCAAGATTTATTTTCAATTGACAGCTCTCGTAGCTGTTAAATATTGCAATACCAAATGTTTTGCCATCTATTTGGCTAATAAAACCTATGTATTCGCCGGCATTTTTATGCTGACTGTTTTTCACATATGTTTCAGGTTTTCGACTGTTCAAGCATGCAACGCATAGGACTGGATACGGGCCTTAGACTTCTAAAATAAAAGAACAATTACGTGTATTCTTTGTTTGTAAAACGATGTTAATGATATTGAAACAATTTAGTACCAGTAGTTGTGAGCAATTTGTAATGTGACTCCCCGATATTTCCGCCGCGTGTTGTTGTATTACACGATTGGGGTGTTACAGTTCAGAACTTCTAGTAAATTTAATAACATCATGCTTGCAATGTAAGAGGGAAACTTATATACAAGTATATGAAGCGCCATTGGTGCGTCCACCGTATCTCCATTACATTGTTCATGTTTCGTTATTATTGCCACTATCGGCTCTTACACATGATAAATCTTAATGTGGTTTTCGTGCACTGAATTTCATAATTATGTATGCATCCATAACTACGTAATTCCTTGCATAGTTCACATAGTGCATTTTATAATGTGTAGGGGAAGAAACAATGAATGAACCTGTGATGATTGTAACTAGACCACCCTAGGGTCCTTTTAATCAAATCAATAAATGATCTCTTTAAATAGACCACCAAGGAGTCTTTTCAGCTATAGCATCACATGCCATTCTTAACCAGATTCTGAATCAATCTTTTTGACTAGACCACTCAAAGGGTCTCTTTTGAATCATGGAATGGTACTATGTAATCCAAGGGTCTTAACTATTACGTAGAAGCCCATTAAGGATTTAAGGTAGTACCTTTTGAATATCCTACTGTGAATCCCTCATATGAAGATATTGAAGATTCTATGAGGATTTGGATAACGGATATCCAGATTACACAAAAACACAAAACATAAAAGAAAACACATAAACACATAAACACATAATTGTTTATCTTACTCTTTAATTTGTTATCATTTTGTTAATTTGTTTGTTAACTGTGCACATGTATTTAAAGCACACCAGGAATCCAATCCGTGGATTTCATTTGGCACTTTAAACTTCTTCAAGAATCTAACTATGAAGATAGAAAGATCGTAATAGGAATTCGGCTTTGTCCTTATTGAATCGTAATGTACGTATTAAGGCATACAAATAATTCAATTAAGGGCTCCGATGTGAGCGATAATCATCTGCAAGGATCTAATTGTGAAGATAAGAAGATCCTATATGGATTTTGGGAATTGGAAGATGTTTCGAAACCTTGCACTGGACGTGCTTAAGTCAAAACATGAGGTAAAATGCTCATGAAGTTAAGGATATGCCAAGGCGACATATGAAGTAGAATTTGAAGGTTAAGTAAAATGTATGAACAAAATGTTTTTGAAAACTATGTGTGGGGTTCTTTTAGAAATGTGTTTAATGTTTTTGAAACCTTACATAATACTTTTGAAATCATAAAGTAGGTGTATTAGGTAAGTATATTTATAAAATGTTTTAAAATCATGCGAGACGAATTTTGAAATTATGTATAAGGTTTTTGAAAACATGGATAATGCTTTTGAAATCATGCATTTGATATATTAAATAAATATACTATGTTAAAATTGTTTTCAAGCTATATGAAATATTTTGAAATCATGAAGGTTGTTTTTGAAAACATATACTATGTATGTTGTTATGGAAACTAGAATGAAAGGATATGGGTACGAGATCGAAAAATACCCTTAGTTATCTAACCAATGATTTAAAGTGACATTTTGAGTAATCGTCTAAAATTGTCACTCATATTCTGTACTTTGTTTCTTAGAATGAAACAAGTACTTTAGAATTTTTGAGGAAATCATGAGCAATCACTTGAAAGGGAGGAAAACAAGAGTAGTTTGTTTAAAGAACATAGTTCTTTGTTGTAGGTATCATAGGGAAATGCCATACACACATGTAACTACACTTGTATATCAGAATTGCGAACAATGATTTATTTATAAACTAAACACATTATTTCAGAGTTTAACAAAAGAAACAAAAGCATAAGATTCAAATTATTCAAAACAGCAACTCCTTCTAATCAGCCAAATGCTCATCCGTGGGTTAGATTTGCATTGAAAATCTTTGGGCTTTTGTTCCTGAGATAACTTGTCTCACCATAGGTGTAGCAAGTACCAGACAGGTAACGAGCTTGTGCTAGATCTGCTTGAAATTGAATAGGGTTCTGAATAGCTTGGTTTAGCACAGTGACTGAATGACAAACTCTTGTCGTATGGCCAATAAGTCCACAGTGGAAACATGTTCGGCATTTGACACTGGCATGGGGATGGAGGTTACACAGATTGCACAAGGGAGCAGTTCCCAAGTACGGATTCTTGGCTGGTGGTGCTGCCACCTAGCTAGGTCCTGCTTGATTTGGTGCAACGGCTGGAGGATTCTTTAAAGCTTTAAGCTTCTTTGATTTTTGTGAAGGCTTGGCTTCTGCTTCCTTTGGTGATTCTTGGGTAGCTTCATCCTGGAGACGAGACATGGCAACAGCTAATTCAACAGTCTTCAGGATTACTTCGCCTATTCGCTGGGCAAATTTGGTAGCCTGCTCGTACATCTGAGTGTCGCGGTGATGAGGAGACATCCTAAAGGAAATGAAAGACATAGGAGGAAGCAAGTGAAATGTTATCGGATAATCAAAACAGAATGATAACGCATAAAAATTGGGATCATTTGATTGTTACCTAAGGCAAACAAATGAGATGATGACTAATCAAAGTAAGCGGGTTATATTAATGTATCGCGAAGACATGCTTTAGCCTATAAGTGGATACTCACCCCAAGAGTTCCCAGGTAAGAGTGACTGGTCCGATTATGTGGATTTGTACGAACACTCTAGCCTTAGACAGAAAACTCAAAGTACAGGCATCCACCCTTCCAGATTGCACGTGTTCACACTATAAGACCCAACTTTGACGAGATTTTGAAAACTTTGAAGGTTCAAAACCTTATAATAAATCATCCTAGAACAGATGATTGGTTTTCAAAGCAGATTTGAAATTTGTGTTCTCGTTATGGTTGTCACCTAAGGATAAGTGACGGTATTGTTTTAAGATCTAAACACAAGAATCTTGTGTTAGGGTCCTAGGAAGGTTATAGACTAGGTCAAAGCATTACTAATAGCCTAATTCCCTATAACCATGAGCTCTGATACCAACTTTTCTGTCACACCCCGACCGCGTAAAACAACAAACTACGGCGGAAACGTCGGGGAGTGTCGTAACAGAATCATTGTTTCATAACACATGGAAATTGAAGTTTTGTTTTATTAAATTGAAAGAGGTTACAATGTCTTATAAACAAAGAAACACAACTTAATTAACTAGTCTTGCACCTTTTATTGTCACTAAGGCACTCGTCCAATCCTATGTTTGCATCATGATCATTTAATAACAGCACCTGAAACACATGTGAAAATAGGTACGTCGGCATAAAAATGCCTGTGAGATACACAGGTTTTATTTAAATAGGATTCATGACATGTAAGTTTAAAGAAAAATGTTTAACAAAAATACTCATAAACCTTAAAATATTTTCTTTTAGAAATCATACGAAAATTGATAAGAAAACAGATGATATGAAAGAATAATGCATGATTAAATAAATAATCAAGTAAAAATGAGTTTGTATAAAATATGCTGTTTGTAAAACAATGTTTTGTAAAGATATGATAATTGTGTAAAATGTAATATGTCAAAATTGAAATGGTTTAAATAACGCTACGATATTTAATATCATAAAAGCACTTATATATAGGAAGTACCAGCGGCGTATCCACCATGCTTTTATCATATTACACACGCCTCGTTATTTAAATCACTTACCCAAACAAACCACCAATGTAAAATGTTCATGTATAATCAATTTATACTTTGGTTTTGTAAATAACATATCAAACTATGCTTTGGTTTTGAAAATAACATATCAACTATGTTTTGGTTTGAAAATAGCATATCAACTATGCTTTAGTAAATAACAAGGCCAATTAAAATATATGTTGGTTTTATACATAGTATATCAAATTATACTTTGGTTTTATAATATCACATATGGGAGCATATCAAACTATACTTTGGTAGTACATCGAAATATACGAAAGAAAATGTGATTTGGCATTACATTCAAACCTTAGTGCATCAAACTACGCCTTAGAGACTATAGAAATACCACAAAGGCAATTTCTATTTGGTTAAAATTTGGTTTCTGACATTCCATACAACAGGAATGGGGTGTCTAATCCTATAGCGCTATATCGTACTACCAATCGGCTTGATGAATGTATAAAATAAGTACAATCCAACAATTTGTTTTATAATCTTTGAAAAATTAGTGTTTAAACCATAAATAATCATTCAATTTGTCATAAGATAAGTACTAGCATGTATAATCATATATTGAAATCATGAAAATAACGAATAAGCACACATGTTTCACCCCAAAACATTTGAAAACAGTAAAAGAGGGGACTATGTACTCACTTGATGATGCTTAGAAGTCTTGAATAACAACCAAGCAAAGCTAGAGGGATCACAGAATCAAACGGCACCTAATATAGGTAACTATGTTAATAAACCGGACCTAAATCGGAAGATCGGATAGAATGAGGTTTCATAAACCAAACGAGTATAGAAACTCATGTAATATGGTTTAACAAAGCCTACATTCTAAATCGAAACATATCCTAAGTGCTTACGACCCGTTTAGGTAGCTTACGCTACTTTAACGTGTCGTTCGCGTAAAACGCGTTCGGACTGCCTAACTAGTCCTATGACAAGTATTATATGCCTTAACATGTCTAATAATATTACCTAATCAGTTTAGATGTAATAATTTGGGTTACATATGCTTAAAATGAATTTATGCGTAAAAGGGGCATTTTGGTCATTTTCCTAAGGCATATAAATTACCTATCATACAACTACTTAAACGAAGTGACCATAAGGTATAACCTCGGAAGGTTATTCCCTATACAACTATGGTCACAAAACATGTTTGGTCGGATCCTAATGTTTGACCAAACGGGTCGGGTTCGAAAGTCTAAGCAGTTGTTTAGACCGCTTATCTTACAACCCTATATAAGCACTAAACTAAAAGTGATGAGCTAAACATGTTAAAACATGTTTAACGAAGTTAGAAAACAAGTTTGATATCAAAACAAAGGGTTTTGATACCCAGGAATAGTTTGGTTGCAAAATACGCATGAACGCGTATTTTGACCGAAACTATGACTCGTCACTATGCCTAAATAACGTGGTAATCGGTAGGTGTAGTCACAAGGGCTATAACCATCGTGATTACGCTCACGTTACCCCAAGATTTCCCAGGTAAGAGTGACTGGTCCGATTATGTGGATTTGTACGAACATTCTAGCCTTAGACAGAAAACTCAGAGTACAGGCATCCACCCTTCCAGATTGCACGTGTTCACACTATAAGACCCAACTTTGACGAGATTTTGAAAACTTTAAAGGTTCAAAACCTTATAATAAATCATCCTAGAACAGATAATTGGTTTTCAAAGCAGATTTGAAATTTGTGTTCTCGTTGTGGTTGTCACCTAAGGATAAGTGACGGTATTGTTTTAAGATCTAAACACAAAACCTTATAATAAATCATCCTAGAACAGATGAACGCGTATTTTGACCGAAACTATGACTCGTCACTATGCCTAAATAACGTGGTAATCAGTAGGTGTAGTCACAAGGGACTATAACCATCGTGATTACGCTCACGTTACGAAGTTCAAACGAACTTCGTTTTGACTAAAGACTTGTCTAAGCAGAAAGTTAAACACTGTTTGACTTTTACGCTTAAAAACACATAAAAGAATGAAAGAAACTTACAAGAGGTCCAAGCTATGAAGAATTTGATCTAAATACTCAGGTATGAAGCATAAATCTTCAACTTAGAGCATAAAATCAGATCAAGTGTGAGAAATGAGAGCAAATCAAGTGGGTATTTATTGGAATTCAAGAGCTGTTAGGATCGTTTCTCGAACTACGAGCTTAAATCTCAACCATCCAAGTGTAACCCACTGTTTTGTTAATCTATGGGTGCCCAAAACAAGCCCCTAGAGTTGAAAAACCATGAAGAAAACCCAGAAACCAGCTGCTGAATGGAGAAAACTGACTTTTGTAGGTCTGATGGGCTCTCGCGCCCCGCGTAGGCTTGGACCTATTCTTACGCGCCCCACCAGAGAAAACTTTGGCAGTTTTGTCAATTTTAGTCCCTGGAGTTGTAATTCTTGTTTTTCGATGCATTTTCGATACATTTAAGCCCCGTTAACCCCATTTCAAGGCTCTAAAATAAAGTTAAAGTATAGGGAACTTAAAATGTGCTAAAAAATATGTCAGATGTCGGTTCGTTTAGTCGTACGGTTGCGTTGTTCGGTTAATTACGACGAAACACGAACGGACGCGAAAAACGATCCAAATTACGCGACAAATGGAATTTTATCATGCCAATCACTAAAATAAAATATTTTAATGATTACATAAATTTTTGGATGTCCGGATATACTCAGAATGTGAGATATGCGCGAAAATGCAAACTTATGCACTTTTTGACGCTTTTAGTCCCTGTTGATCAAATAAGTTTATTTTTGCGCACCAAACACCTCTAAGCCTATTCCTAAGATATGTAAAGGATATTTAGGGCATGTTTAACTTATGATCAAGTTCTGGAATGTTCCTTATAGTACGAATCAGCATACTTTCGTAGTTTGTCGAAATTAGTCCCTGTAAGCGAATAAACTTGATTTCGACACACCAAACCCTCCAAAACTTATTTCTAAGTTATGTAAAGGTTATTTAAGGTATGTTAAGCCCTTGTCACTGTTCTGGAGTGTTTGTCGTGTTAAACTGATTACGTTTACGCATCAGTTCGCGTATAACTTCCCAGAAAGCGATTTAGAGCTCAAAATCGAACAAGAATTGATATGTGCAAATGATACACATATTTATACAAATCCCAAGTATGAAATAAAATATTTCATTAATTTGGCATTTGTTTGATGGCCGTGGAGGCACAAATGTCACATTAAACATCATATGATCTTGCTAGATGGTGTTTAAAGACATAATCTAGCAAGATGAGAGGATGATTATGTTGTAGATCAAAGTAATCATCCTTATGTAAAGCATGAACTTGAATTATAAATTGTTTTCTTGATAAATGATGATCAAAGTGTGATGTAGATCATATAGATGGATGATTTCAAAGAAATTTTTTTCAAGAAACTAAGTTAAAATACAAGATTTACATAAACTTGGTTCTTAGTGAAACTAACCACATTTTTAATGGTTAATCAAGTATAGAAACATGTATTTAACAAGAAAAATTCAAGAAGAAATATTTTTAGAAAATCACTTTACAAGTTGTGAAGATCTATATTCTTCAATAATGATGTTTTTAAATAGACAACCACACTTTAAAGGGTAACTAAGCCTACTAAACACACTAGTAAGTTACTACAAATTTTTATAAAATTTCAAGTTCATGAAGTAGTGTAAATAGCTTGATTTTGGCAAATTGGTAAGTATTGTTTGATTTGTTGTTGATTGTGATGATTTATGAAATAAAATGATATGCTTTGAAAGCATGGAAACCTCCATTTTTAAGGGGAAACTATGGAAAAAAATTTCTAGAAACTTAATACTAAGAAAAAAAATTTCAAACAAATATTTACAAGTATATTTTAAACCATGGATTTTCATATAAACTGTCACACCCCCAAAATACCACCTACGGAATCCCCGCTAGGCGTGTGACGTACCAATAACGAGCCACTAATCATGTTGAACTCATAACAAGTTTTCAAAGTAAATTGCCAATTATTAATGAAATGTACCACAATAAGTTTTATAAAAATCCAACAAGTTCAGCGGAAGCAATAAGTAAACCATAGTTTAAATGTTTCAAAGAAAATGTACGAAATCAATAACCCATCATGTGTATCTAATCGGAACGACCCATGACCACTCCAGCTACTCCAGACAGCAGGTTCAAAATCCAAGAAATCTAACGACTTGCGAGCATGCAACAAGTGTATCAGACAAAGCTGGCGAGTTCATAGTTTGTGAAAACGTTAGTTACCAAGTGTTTAGTTCAGTTTATAGATATTAATGTTGATAATAACTCAAGTACCGTACAAGATGGCTACCAGATTGTTATGCCCGTCCCCACTGCCCTATCTAAGCAATGGTCATGATTTATGGTCATTAGTTCACGCCCGTCCTCTCAGGTACGGTGTGAGGTTGCCAAGCCTAATAGCGCTATCAACTAATACCCCGTTACCTCTCAGGTAACTATTCGGTATAAGATGGGACTTAAAATGATAGGAAGAGTGTATTATCTAACATTCCAGTTTTACCCAAGAGATTTATCCCTCTCAGGGATACCCATTTGACTGTCCCACCCGCCGGGACGCATGGTCAGGAGAAATGAACTCACCGTAGGTTGCTCGGTGGTTACGTAATTTTACACGTTAAATATTAAGTCCATTACACGATCCCTAATGTATATGAAACGTAAGTACACGTATGTAGGATTATGCAATACTCTAGTGTTTCCACACCACCCAAGATTTACGTGAACCAAGTTAACAAGTCATCACACAATAGTACCCACGCAATGATATATGTATATATATGCATCCACATTTACTCAAACAGTCTTGCCATCAAATACAATTACAACAAAGGTTTTTACTCGCATTCGCAAACTTCATATCTTTATGTTCATGGATTACTAAAACACACAACACAATATGCATCTAACAAATATATATATTTCTTAAACACATGCTACTTGTACATGGCCCCCATATCCCATCGGCCCACGTTACAAGAACACCTCGGCCAACTATACTAATTATATTAGGTTAGTTGCGAAGTCCGGGTTCCTCCGTCATGGAACATGCGAGCCCAAATACAACAGGCCTCTAACCAGCCGATTGCGTGTGTGTGGCCCATTGAGCCCAGCCCACATTGGCTGTGCTGCTGTCCCCTAAACAGTGTTTGGCCCAGCCACACTTGTGCTCATTTGGTCTAGTTTATGCATCCCAAATAATATATAAAATCCACTAATAACATATATTCCACTCAAGGACTCATGACATAAACGTGAAATCTTACAGTCAGGATTAACGTAACTAATGTGTAGTTTGATTATTTATGATGGGCATCGAAAACATCTATGGTACTGTTATGTATACACAGCCCAATTCAAGTCTACGTATGACTTAGTTGCTAACGTAACCCGGTTAACATGTAAGGCCCAAACTAGTTCCCTAATTACTACTAACTCATTGGGTTCTTGAGCATACTTCATTATACAGGTTATGATATATTAACATTCTCATCAAATCATTATTGTTACGATCATCAAATCATCACATCAATTATCCAAATAGAATCACAAAAAAATTCTATTGTTACGGACCATCACAATGTAACCGAGCCCGTGGTTTACCTATCTTGATTTATTTGTTGTTTGTAATTATTGCAACCAATCACCAAGTCCTCGTTAATTGTTCGTGTCTACTCTTAAGTATATATTCATGTTCTAATCTTAATCACACTCAAGCAACACAACATGTATTCACATATTATAACACAACTAAAGTTATGAACATACATACCAGTTATTAGAGCGAGAAATATGAAAGATTTCGCAGGAGGTAGGGCTACGTCGAGGTGTATTGCTGTTGATTTCAAGGGAAGGCAATAGGGTTATTATGGTTTCCAAACTACACATACGTATTCCTAGTTCTACATATATGCGAAATCCACAAAGATTGGGCCAAGTGATTCGGGCCTGGTAGCATGTGTGTGGGCCGATGTGGGTTGGGGATTAAGGTGTATGCTTAGTGTGTGTGCGGGTGGTCTAAAACATGTGTCGCGGCCCAAATACATACTCAACCTACCCCGATACGATTTACATTAAACACGTTTATTATGGCTAAGAGTGTTCAAAATTTATCAAAGTAAGGAACGAAGAATTGGAATACTGAGAAATCAGATTTACGAGACTACAAAACACTAACCTTAAAAGTTTGGGTTGTCACATCATCCCCAACTTGAAAGAAATTTCATCCCTAAATTTGATAAGTAAGCACTGAGAGGTGAAGTGATAAATCTCAAGAGATAAATCTCAAGATTGCTGCCGATTTTCCTCAGGTGCCACATCATCCCAAACTTGAAGTGGAATTTCATCCCAAAATTCACCAGTTGCACCAGGATTAGATTTGTCACCAGGAAAAAGTTGAGGATACTTGAGCTTCATCTGATCCTCGCACTCCCACGTGAACTCCGGTCCGCGTCTTGAGTTCCAACGAACCCTCACGTTCGGAATTCGACTATACTTGCGAACCTTGACTTCCCGATCCATGATTTCGATAAGTTCTTCGATAAACTGCAACTTGTCGTCAATCTTGAGCCCTTGAAATGGCACAACCAGTGTTTCATCAGACAAACACTTCTTTTATTGCGAAACATGGAAGACGTCATGAACATTACCTAACTCAGCAGGTAACTCGACCTTGTAAGCCACCTTACCGATTCGCTCCAGGATTTTAAATGGCCCAACATAATGCGGATTAAGCTTGCCGCGCTTCCCAAAGTGTACTACACCCTTCCACGGCGAGACTTTCAATATAACACGATCGCATACCGCGAACTCCAACGGTTTCCTACGCTTGTCAGCATAGCTTTTCTGACGGTCACGCGCTGCCGCCATACGGTTTCTGATCTGAACAATCTTTTATGAAGTTTCAAGTACAAGTTCAGGACCCGTGATCTAGCTGTCACCCACCTCAGCCCAACAGAGAGGAGAACGAAACTTTCGTCCGTACAATGCTTTGAACGGAGCTGCCCGAATACTAGTGTGGTAGCTGTTGTTGTACGAGAACTCTATCAACGGCAAATGTTTCTCCCACCCTTTCCCAAAATCGATCACACATGTACGCAGTATTTCTTCAAGTGTCTGGATGGTTCGCTCGCTCTGACCATCCGTCTGTGGGTGATAAGCAGTACTCATATGGAGACGTGAACCGAATGACTTATGCATCGACTGCCATAAATTGGATAGGAAACACGGATCTCGATCCGAGATAATGGAGGTTGGCACCCCGTGCCTAGAAACCACTTCTCTAAGATAAACCGCTACAAGCTGAGAGAACTTATCCGTTTCCATGAATGCAAGAAAATGTGCTGACTTCGTGAGACGGTCAATGATCACCCAAATGGTATCGTTTCCGCTTTGAGTTCTCGGAAAACCTGTGACGAAATCCATAGTGATTTGCTCCCATTTCCACATGGGTATTTCCGGTTGCTGAAGTAGGCCTTAGGGTTTCTGGTACTCCACTTTGACTTTAGCACAAGTCAAACACTTACTCACATATGTCGTGATGTGAGCTTTCATCTTCGGCCACCAATACATGACTTTGAGATCCTGATACATTTTATCCGAACCCGGGTGAACAGAATATCGGGACTTGTGCGCTTCGTCCATCACAAGCTCTCTAAGATTACCATACAACAGAACCTATATTCGCTCCATGAAGTAGAGAATACCATCAGATCTCTTTACAAGTCTCTTTTCCATGCCCCCCAAATACTCAGCTTTATAGTTTTCTTCTTTCAATGCCTCGGTCTGAGTGGAACGAATCTGATCAGGTAAGTTAGAGTTGATAGTGAGCTGCAGAGCGCGAATACGCTTAGGCTTCGTTTCCTTTCGGCTAAATGCATCAGCTACAACGTTAGCTTTACCTGGGTGATACTTGATGGCACATTCGTAATCGTTCAAACGTTCTATCCACCGACGCTGTCGCATATTCAATTCCTTTTGGTCGAAGATATGCTGGAGGCTCCTGTGATCAGTGTAGATAGTGCATTTGGTACCGTATAGATAATGCCTCCAAATCTTCAGCGCGAAAATCACGGCCCCTAACTCCAAGTCGTGAGTCGTATAATTCTTCTCATGAACTTTCAACTGTCGAGAAGCGTAAGCTATTACCTTCTCGCGTTGCATTAGCACACAACCGAGACCCTGAATAGAAGCATCACAATAAACCACAAAATCCTCGGTACCTTCAGGTAGAGACAAGATTGGTGCGCTACAGAGTTTCTGCTTTAAGAGTTGGAACGCGTCTTCTTGCTTCGTTCCCCAAGACTAGACAACACTCTTCTGTGTTAATGAGGTGAGAGGTTGAGCGATCTTTGAGAAATCCTTGATAAACCGGCGATTGTACCCAGCGAGACCAAGAAATTGTCGCACCTCCGAAGGATTCTTTGGTGCTGCCCAATTTCTAATGGCATCGATCTTAGCAGGATCTACGTGTATCCCCATTTCGTTAACAATGTGACCAAGAAAGTGTACTTCCCGAATCCAGAAATCACACTTAGAGAACTTCGCGTAGAGTTGCTCCTTCCTTAGGAGCTCCAAGATAAGACGTAAGTGTCGCTCATGGTCTTCCTTGCTCTTAGAGTAGATCAAGATGTCGTCGATGTACACAATGACAAAATCATCGAGATACGGTTTGCACACGCGATTCATGAGATCCATGAAAACCACTGGTGCGTTAGTTAACCCAAATGGCATAACCAAAAACTCATAGTGGCCATACCACGTTCGAAAAGCCGTTCTGGGAACATCCTCCTCTCGAACTCATACCTGATGATATCCCGGTCTTAAGTCGATCTTTGAATAAAAACTTGACCCTTGCAACTGGTCAAACAGATCGTCGATACGTGGTAAAGGATAGCGGTTCTTGACGGTCACTTTATTGAGTTCACGATAATCTATACACATCCGAAAGGACCCGTCTTTCTTCTTCACAAACAGAACTGGGGCTCCCCAAGGCGAAGAGCTGGGTCGGATAAAACCTCTATCCAATAGCTCTTGGAGTTGATTTGACAACTCTTGCAACTCTCCTGGTGCAAGACGATAAGGAGCACAGGTAATCGGGGCTGCTCCTGGCGTGAGGTCAATCTGAAATTCCACCTGACAATGTGGAGGTAAACCAGGAAGCTCTTCAGGGAACACATCAGGAAACTCACGAACAACTGGAAAGTCTTCGAGCCTTCTCTCATCAGGTTGAGAACCAGTAACAAGAGCTAAAATAGCATAGATAGCATAGATGATACCAACCATTGCACCACTACGATGGCCTTGAACCGACAAGGATTCTCCACTAGGGAGAGGGATACGTACAATTTTCTCTTTACAGAGAATTTCCGCCTGATGCTTAGACAACCAATCCATGCTAATGACCACATCAAAGCTTCCAAGAGTAACGGGGAGTAGGTCAATGTCAAACACTTGACCCATAAGTTCGAGTTTACACCCAACGAGGACATGTGAAGCTTCAATCGATTTACTATCAGCTAGTTCTACTACATGTTTGTGTGCAAGAGGTGTAGGACTCAACCCTAACTGACGACTGAACCCCAAAGATATATAACTCCAATCGGCACCATAGTCGAATAAAACAGAAGCAAATAGATCATTTACTAAAAACGTACCAGTCACCACGTTGCCATCATTCCTAGCTTCCCCAGCACCAATAGTAAACACTCTCCCACGTGCACCATTCCCACCGTTGTTCCCATTGTTGTTATTCCCAGTGTTGTTATTATTCCCCGTATTCTGATTCAACTGAGGGCAATCCCGCCTGAAATGACCCTCATCACCACACTGAAAAAACCCTTGCGATTACCCTGATTCTGCTGAGGTTGCTGCCTATCCTATTGTTGTGGCTGCTGTTGCTGTGGGGGTTGTTGCTCTGCTATCTCGGGAGTGGAGCCCTGCAATCTCTAGCCATGTGACCCACTTTGTTGCACCTGTGACAGACTCGGGTACACGGCCCATGATGATGAAAGTTACACTTGTTACACTTTGGCTGCTTCCCAGCATAAGAACCCTGATTTGAATTGCTGCTCTGGTTCTGATTAACCGACGATGACTGACTAAAGTTGTGGTTGCTACCGGTGTCTGGCTTCTTTTGTGACTGTATCGCATTGGACGCCTTGTCCACATCATTCCATTTACGCTTGCTATCAGTGGCGGGAGTAGTAGCTGTAGCAGTAGTAGCAGAAACACGTGGTGGTAGCGAGCCACGCTCCACCTCCTGATCCGTGATCTTGTGGGCTAGACGTATGATTCGAGGCAGGTTGTCAAGATTTGCAACAGTGACCAAACACTTGACTAACGGTGCTAACCCCTTGATGTACAATTCGATCCTGCGCGATGGTGGTCGGGATAAGTTAGGACACATATTCGTGAGCTCATGTGACCTTTTTGTATACGCTTCAGTTTTAGACCCTTCCATCTTCAAATTGTAGTACTCGTTCTCAAGCTTCTGGACCTCATCACGAGGACAGTACTCCTCTCGCATCAACTCCTTGAAGTTATCCCAAGTAGTTGCATTAGCCATTTCAATGCCCAACATTTGCACCTGGGCATTCCACCACGTTAAGGCACCATCCTCCAATGTGCCTGCAGCATACTTCACCCGGTCCCCCACGGGACAGTTACACATAGCAAAGACCGATTCTGCCTACTCAAACCAACGTAGGAGTCCCACAGCTCATTCAGTCCCATTGAACGTCTGTGGCTTACTATCCATGAACGTCTTAAACGTGCAAACAGGCGGATTGTTTTGATTCGCAGGTTGACCTAAAACGAAAGAAAGTACAACACATGGTTAAAATTTGGGTACGCAACACAGGGATAAGGAATGATTGGCACATATCGTACCAGCCTGATAAGCCGCTAGGGCTTTAGCCACATGAGTGTTGATCAGATCGGTTAACTCAGCCTGAGTCATAGCAATGTTGCCACGTCCACCACCGCGGCCACCACCACGTCCACCGTTACGTCCACTCATGATTCTATATATAAAAGAAGGGAAAAAGGTTAAGGTTCAGACTTGAGTGGAATTCAAACATCAAGATGACTCCTATAGACTACCAAGTTTACATCAAACAACAGAGCAGAACCCCTTTCACACTAGTTAAGCATCACTGGGACTCACATGCACCCCACATTATTATTATGTGTGCACCCATAATGATAATGCAATTTGCATGTTCATCTCAGCTCCTCCCAACTCATGCTAAAAGGTTCCTCAAATTTGAGTAACGTGACAAAAGACATCACAAAACATGGGCCATGAAAGTCTAGAGGAATATCGCATTGTGACTCTAGCATCCACATAACATAGGCAAGTAACACATGAATTCAGTCTGTAGTACTAAGTATGCATTCGCGTGTAATGTCATACATAAGTGTACAATAGATATACTATGCAATAGTAAACGAGAGACGAACCTTGCAATCTGGAGCTGAGTGTTATGGTCGATTTCGGATATGTTCGGTTATAGTCTGGTTTTATAAAAACATTATAAAACCAAGTTCACTATAACCAGTGGCTCTGATACCAAACTGTCACACCCCCAAAATACCACCAACGGAATCCCCGCTAGGCGTGTGACGTTCCAATAACGAGCCACTAATCATGTTGAACTCATAACAAGTTTTCAAAGTAAATTGCCAATTATTAATGAAATGTACCACAATAAGTTTTATAAAAATCCAACAAGTTCAGCGGAAGCAATAAGTAAACCATAGTTTAAATGTTTCAAATCAAATGTACGAAATCAATAACCCATGATATGTATCTAATCGGAATGACCCATGACCACTCCAGCTACTCCAGACAGCAAGTTCAAAATCCAAGAAATCTAACGACCTGCGAGCATGCAACAAGTGTATCAGACAAAGCTGGCGAGTTCATAGTTTGTGAAAACGTTTGTTACCAAGTGTTTAGTTCAGTTTATAGATATTAATGTTGATAATAACTCAAGTACCGTACAAGACGGCTACCAGATTGTTTTGCCCGTCCCCACTGCCCCCTATCTAAGCAATGGTCATGATTTAAGGTGATTAGTTCACGCTCATCCTCTCAGGTACGGTGTGAGGTTGCCAAGCCTAATAGAGCTATCAACTAATACCCCGTTACCTCTCAGGTAACTATTCGGAATAAGTTGGGACTTAAAATGATAGGAAGAGTGTATTATCTAACATTCCAGTTGTACCCAAGAGATTTATCCCTCTTAGGGATACCCATTTGACTGTCCCACCCACCGGGACGCGTGCTCAGGAGAAATGAACTCACCTTAGGTTGCTCGGTGGTTACGTACTTTTACGCGTTAAATGTTAAGTCCGTTACACGCAGCCTAATGTATATGAAACGTAAGTACACGTATGTAGGATTATGCAATACTCTAGTGTTTCCACACCACCCAAGATTTACGTGAACCAAGTTAACAAGTTATCACACAATAGTACCCACGCAATGATATATGTATATATATGCATCCACTTTTACTCGAACAGTCTGGCCATCAAATACAATTACAACAAAGGTTTTTACTCGCATTCGCAAATTTCATATCTTTATGTTCATGGATTACTAAAACACACAACACAATATGCATCTAACATATATATGTATTTCTTAAACACATGCTGCTTGTACATGGCCCCCATATCCCATCGGCCCACGTTACAAGAACACCCCGGCCCACTATACTAATTATATTGGGTTAGTTGTGAAGTCCCGGTTCCTCCGTCACGGAACATGCGAGCCCAAGTACAACAGGCCTCTAACCAGCCGATTGCATTCGTGTGGCCCATTGAGCCCAGCCCACCTTGGCTATGCTGCTGTCCCCTAAACTGTGTGTGGCCCAGCCACACTTGTGCTCATTTGGTCTAGTTTATGCAGCCCTAATAATATATACAATCCACTAATAACATATATTCCACTCAAGGACTCATGACATAAACGTGAAATCTTACAGTCGTGATTAACGTAACTAATGTGTAGTTTGATTATATGTGATGGGCATTGAAAACATGTATGGTATGGTTATGTATACACAGCCCAATTCAAGTCTATGTATGACTTAGTTGCTAACGTAACCCGGTTAACATGTAAGGCCCAAACTAGTTCCCTAATTACTACTAACTCATTGGGTTCTTGAGCATACTTCATTATACAGGTTATCATATATTAACATTCTCATCAAATCATTATTGTTACGATCATCAAATCATCACTTCAATTATCCAAATAGAATCACAACAAATTGCTATTGTTACGTACCATCACAATGTAACCGAGCCCGTGGTTTACCTATCTTGATTTATTTGTTGTTTGTAATCATAGCAACCAATCACCAAGTCCTCGTTAATTGTTCGTGTCTACTGTTAAGTATATATTCATGTTCTAATCTTAATCACACTCATGCAACACAACATGTATTCACATATTATAACACAACTAAAGTTATGAACATACATACCAGTTATTAGAGCGAGAAAGATGAAAGATTTCGTAGGAGGTAGGGCTTCGTCGAGGTGTATTGCCGTCGATTTCAAGGGAAGGCACTAGGGTTATTATGTTTTCCAAACTACACATACGTATTCCTAGTTCTACATATATGCGAAATCCACAAAGATTGGGCCAAGCGATTCGGGCCTGGTAGCATGTGTGTGGGCCGATGTGGGTTGGGGTTTAAGGTGTATGCTTAGTGTGTGTGCGGGTGGTCTAATACATGTGTCGCGGCCCAAATACATACTCAACCTACCCCGATACGATTTACATTAAACACGTTTATTATGGCTAAGAGTGTTCAAAATTTATCAAAGTAAGGAACGTAGAATAGGAATAATGAGAAATCAGATTTACGAGACTACAAAACACTAACCTTAAAAGTTCGGGTTGTCACATAAAGTTTGCCATCCTTTTTGTTACAAAAATTACAAAATATTGGAGGTTGGTTTTGATAATAAAAGTGACTAAATATGTATTTAGGAGAATATATATTTAGATGTCACCATGTGTGTGATTATTTGTATATTATATGTATTAGTTATATTATTTTAGGACTTGAAATAATATAACTCACCAAAATACCAAGAAAATACAATCCAAAATATTACAAAAATTCCAAGAAATGAATATATAATTTATACCCAAAATATTGGAGAAACCGATCAAGGAATATAACATACACAAAATATTCTGGAATTTAATTCATAAGTATATTTTGGTAAACGGTATTTTGGAAATCAAGAGAACAAAAATATGATTTTCATAAGTAATACAAAAATATATCATATTTTTGACAAGAAGAAAATATATTATTTTTGGTAAATAAAAATATATATGTTTTCTTGAAATTATTAGGAGATATATTATTTTTGGGAGAAAATATATATTTTCTTAAATAAACATAGAATACATTATTTTTGGGTGAAAAATAGATTTATATATATTTTCTATGTTAAACTTGAAAATATATTATTTTTTAGGTTTAAATGAAAATACAATTATTTTTGCCAAGGGAAAAATAATAAATAATTTTTCTATGTAACTTTTCTAAAAATATATATATTGATGATTTTTTATTAGAAATATTATTCCGGAAAAATTAATACAAAAATTAAGTATAAGAATACTTAATAAACACAATAAAAATACGTATTCTCCTACGTATAAATATACACCGGAATACGCCACCGATACTTGGCAAAAATACACAAGGTTAAGTATATGAGTATGAATACACCCATCCTTGGGGAAGTTATAGATGTACTATTACATAATTGTGTCAAGTTAAAATATATTATTTTAACTAATATTTCAAAATTAAATAAATATAATTTAAGTTAAAATATTTATTATTTTAACAAATAATTATATACTTGGAATAATATCAATGACACAATGAAACGTAACTCAAAGACACTGATTAAGACTAAGGTCAAGGCTCGACCCACTCTTCTAATAAACCATAGTACGTTTGTAGGTAGTCGTGCACTCTAAGGGATGCTTTGGGTTGTTTGATTGAAGACGCAAGACTGTGAGTTCATGTCCCCCTTTTCTTTTAACTGTTTTCAGTTTTATAACATCGGGGGTGAAGTACATGTTACAAATTGTTTACAAAAGTTTACATATGGTATGGTTAGCTAAGGAAGGTACTGCTAGATCATGTGAGTGGTGGGTACAATGCTTAAGACCATTAATCCTCGTAGTAGGACCGAGGGACATGAGTGATAGATTTTTATTGGGTGTTGCGAGCCCCACCCATGAGGTGACTATGTCTTACAGCCGGAAGCCCGGTATAAAATCCGCTAGGATTGAGCCTTCCTGCATCACGTCACACATATTAATGGCCTTGCAAACCATTAATTGATCTGTTTCCTTGTTGCTTTCATACTGGGTTTACAAATACATACATACTTACAATGATTACAAGGTTTATTCGTGCACACATACAAAACACATGAACTCGCTCAACTTTTGTTGATGTTTTTCAAACTACATGTATTTCAGGGAATTGAGATGGATCTGGCGGGCGTTGGAAATTTCCCAGTGTTGTCTGGAATAAAAGATGTCATCCGGTGTCTAAGGGTTTGGATAGTGTATCTTATCCTGGATAAGATACATAGTTCAAAGCCTGGCTTTTAATAGTGTCTTTTACCAAGTCCTTATGGAACTTAAAACTTTGTTGGTGTTGTATTTGAAACATGAAGTCTGTGTTTGGGATTTGAAACAATGTTGTTTGTAATGTTTTAAAACTATCTATGGATTAACATCTTGGGTTTTTATTATATAGTTGTTTGTTATGGTTGAATGCAATGATATTAAATAAGTCACACATAATCACGCTTCCACAAAAGTCAGGGTGTGATAATTCTTCTTATCCTCGTTACCCGATTGATTCTTCTTCTTCTTTTTCTTGCAATTTCTTGAATCATGCCAAGTCACGTACTTCATACATGTTCGGCAAAGCCTGGGTGTTTTGGGAGGTTTGACGGCAGAGTTGCTCGTTGCATCCTGAGTTGCTCTAGAAAATCGTCGACGTTTGCCGCATCCTTTGTTCCTGATCTCGTCTGGATTGTTGAGAGTTACATCCCCATCTAAAGAAACACCAAGCAATTCTTCAACAGCAACATAGTTATCCTTGTTGGCTTCGTCATCAACTGGTCCTCCATTTAGTAACTTACATTTCAGTTCCATTATCTGCTCAGCGAAAGAAGAAAGTCCTCCAACATCACTTCTTAATGCGTCTACACACTCGGTTACAATCTCAAGAATCTGACTTCTCGCAGCAGCTTGTGGACGGGTGTCAACGCCGTAGCGATTCTCAACAGAAAATAAACTTTTAGGAATCACGTCCCTAGTCCAACGCTTAACAACAAACTGGGTCAGGATTTTTTCAATATTGTTTACTCGGTAAACACAAAAAATGTGCCTACACAGATATCCAATACGGATGAAGTTGTTGCATGATCAAGAGACCGACTGATTTTTCAACTCAAGCTTGACCTACAAAAACACCAAAACACATTATTAAGCTTTTGTGAAAAAAAAAGATAATGAAAACTTAAACAAAAGATGCCACTATAAGGATACAGCAAGTTACCGTGAATGTGTTGGTTGCATTGTTTCGTTTGTCCAACTGATTCACATAGTAAACACAAACATCATCACAATCCTCCGTGTTTACAATGTAACAAAACAGCTTCCCCTTGTATATCTCTTTTCTCACTTCTGTGAAAATTGCATGTGTGTACAACTCAAAAGAATGCTTCTCGATAGCTAAGTCAGTAGTGTCCATGAATACACTAGATGAAGTTTTAAACTCTGCAACACGTTGCCTGTAACGCTAATTGTCTATCCTAGTTTCATAACATAGCATGAACTGAACTAGTGTGTTAGCACTAGAAGAGTTGACCTTGAAGCTTGAGTTAGAGCTTTCACATCTTAATGTAGTCTTCATCAGACAACACATTGGGATATCACGGAAGTAGGCAGGTACCCATTGGTCCCTAATTGAGTACATATCATTCAACCAGTCGTGATCTTGTAACCCATATTCCTCCATTAGAAGTTGCCAACGCGTCCCAAATGTAGATGGATTCATGTGAATACTCCACACCAAATGATGCATCGATGCCCTTAGCTCAGAGTTTTGTAACAGGTCTCTAGCAATCTATACATAACAGGACCCAAAACTGTTAAGAAAATGTAACAAAAAAAAAAACCCTTCTCAAAAGAGATTGATAAATTAATAAAACCTTGGTGGGAAGTTTCTTCATAATATGCCACATGCAAAGGCGGTGCCGAGACTCTGTGAAAACCTCTAAAATGGCAGCTTTCATTGAAGGGTCCTGGTCCGTCAGAACTAACTTTGGTTTCTTCTTGTGTGCCTTCAGAAATGATTCAAGGAACCACTTGTAAGACTCAGTCGTTTCATTGAATAGCAAGCCAACACCAAATGTCACACATTGTTTGTGATTATCAACCCCGGTGAAAGGAACAAAAATCATGTTGTACTTGCGCGACGAAGAAAATAAACAAAAGTTAATACTATGTTAAGGGGAAAAAAAGAGTGTCAGTTTGCAAAACCTTACTTGTTAGTGTGATAAGTAGCATCAAAAGCTAACACATCACCAAACACCTCATAGTTTATCTTAGAAATTTCGTCTGCCCAAAAAATCGACCTCAATTGCCCTTTCTCAACCACAAACTCATAGTAAAAGTCTGGTAAGCTCTCCGATCTTTCTTTCAAACGATCTATAACAAGTTGCGCATCACGGTCACCAATATAAAGCCTAACTGACTGGCTCCAGTTCTTAAAATCAGTTGGCGTGCCACGTACGTTGTGATGTCCACCCATCAGAGACACTAAAACTCTGTGAGAAACAATTGGACCAATTCTGTTCAAACTCATGTTATGGATAAATTGTTTGGATGTAAAGGGTAGTTTCCTTGAAATCCTACTTAGGTCACGATTAAAACACTCAACAAACGGATGATTATGATGCTCATGGAAGCCTACCACTGTGCACATAGAGCTGCCCTCACAAAACTTAACCAGTATACTAGCCTTGCAATCTGTCACTGTGAAATTACTTTGCTTGATAGTCAAGGTTGACTGCTCCAGTGTACCAGTTTTACGCTTAATCTGTGGTTTTAAATATTTAGTACACCTTATATACTGGTGAGTGACAAACCCCTTCCATCTCTTGGTTTGCCCCTTACGAATAGAAAACCCAGAATACACAGCATAGTCCTTGTACATACCGAACACATCCTTCCACGTTTCATATACATAACCAACAACAGGCTTTAAAACAATAGGAACATTAGGACACCACATTCTAGTGCCATTGGGTGTGTGGTGAACATAAAATTCCCCGTCCGCATGAATACCTACAAAAAAAAAATAGTTATAACGACGCTGGGCTTGCATATGTATATCTTAAGCATGAAACTTTAAAAAGGTCACACGTCTTTTAGAAAACATTGCATTGTTAATAAATTATAACACGTATGAGTTAAAAAAAATTTGCTTGTAACATGAAACCTAACAAACTGATGCGTTTTACTGTATTGTCAATACAAGTTTAACACGTTTTGCTACAATGCAAACAAAACATGGTGGTACATTTTTTTTATGTCACCAAAAAGTGTAGATGCTGGTGCATTTTTTTATGTGATCCAAAAGTGTAACCTTGAATGTTTTTCCCTTCCAAAAAAATATAAAAACTTAATACAAGTGTAACCACACATGTTTTTACCTTCTACAAAATGAAAAAGCTTGTTTCATAAAAATAAAAAATAAAAATAGTATTGTTAATACAAGTTTTTTTTTTTTTGGGTAAAGGGTTACCCCGGTGATTTTATATATTCACAACCAAAACATAAACAAGTAGTAAGGAAAACCCTTACTAGTTCAATCACGAGACATGCCTCATGAAAGTGGAAACAAACAAAACACAAGAGACTATCACATCTAAACGATAAAACTACTAGACTACCATCTAGAACAAAAAACAAAAACAATCACTCAGCCTCCATCATCTACGACTAGGTCACCATGAATCTCCCACTTCTCAAGAAGTCTCCTCACTTTTGAAGTATTCTTGAACTTTAAACCCATCAATTTATATCGAACAGTGTCAAAAATCGAAGCACATATACTTTCTGGTGGCCTTGCACGATTCTTGAATAAACGATGATTTCTTTCACGCCATATGAGATAAGCTGAAGCAGCAACCATCAATCGAGACACTAAATTAGCAGCCGATTTAGATGTTGCCCGATGGCGTAACCACTCGATAATAACACTCCACTTAGGTTCCACAATACCCATACCTGCTTTAGCACGAACCATCTCCAAAACCTTAGCTGAAAACTTGCACTCAAAAAATAAGTGGTCATGTGAGTCAATATTTTCGTAGCATAAGAGACAGCACATCAAATTCATGTTATTTCTTCTTGTAGTATTCCATTGCAAGATTTTATCTTGAGTAACCAATTTACGCCGCATAATAAGCCACATAAAGAAAGCATGGTGAGGAATACACTGCGAAAACCAAACAATAGTAGACCAATCCACCTCCGGTTCACTAGCTCTGATTGAATTCCATACGCCTGAGGAAGAGTAGTCACTAAGATCGTTCCCATGCTTCCAAAACAAACGATCTTGTACATTATCATGACGCTGCATCTGATCAAGCTGTATTAGAACTGGATAAGTGTCTCTCCAAGCATCAGGCCATAACCACGCACCATTAAAAGACAAATCAGCAACGGTTGCCTGTAACGAAAAACCCTCCCTCGTGATAGTCCTAGGAGATAAAAAAGAGCTTAAAGGACCAATAACACTACAATTGTCGTGCCAAGCTGAAGTGCTTCTACCATCACCAATTTTGGACCAAAAATAACCTCTAATCAGCGGACGAAGCTGTAACAATTTCCTCCAGCTCCAACAACAATTCGGGACCGGTTTACAATCCCAAAAATTACGGTTCTTTAACCTGTACGAGTGAATCCAAGAAACCCATAACGACTCACGGCTTGTAAGGATACTCCAAACATGAGAAACCATAAGCGCTTTATTAACATCACGAATCCGTCTAATACCCAACCCTCCTTCCAGCTTAGGAACACAAATAGAATTCCAAGAAACCTTGGCTTTCCCACGTTGATAATCACCTTGAGACCAAAGGAAGTTCCGCATTTTTTATTCTAAATCATGAATAATCCGAACAGGGAGGATAAAGACTGAAGACCAATAGACATGCATGGCAGATAACACTGAGATAATAAGCTGTAATCTACCAGCAAACGATAAAAGCTTATTCTTCCAGTTATGAATACGCTGATCCAAACGCTCAACCAGAATACTGCAATCCTTGTAAAGGAGGCGAGAAGATAATAAAGGAAAACCCAAGTAACGAACCGGCAGACTCCCCTCCACAAAGGGAACGGTACTAAGAATTGCTATCTTAACATGCTCCGGAACATTACAGAAAAAAGCCGTACTTTTTTGAGAGCTAGGAATCAAACCCGACATTTTAGAAAAATTCATAAGAGATTTCATAATACACCGAGCCGAATCAACATCTCCTCTAGCAAACAGGAATAAATCATCCGCAAAACATAGGTTAACAATCTGTTGCTTTTCACACTTATTATGGAACCTGAAAGAGGAATCAATCCTAGTCATATGCTGCAGAATACAGGTTAGCACTTCCATAACAAGAGTAAATAGGTACGGGGATAGAGGGTCACCCTGCCTTAAACCCCGCTTACCATCAAAAAAACCATACACGTTGCCATTGATGCAAACCGAATATGAAGTAGTAGACACACATACCATAATCTAGTTCACCATAAGTTGATGGAAACCAAAACCCACAAGAACTTGTTTGAGAAATCCCCAGTCAACTGTATCATATGCTTTCTGAATATCAACCTTAAACGCACACCTTGGAGGGCCAAAATTCCTATGATAATTGTGCATCAGTTCCTGAGTAAGCAGAATATTATCCGATATTTTCCTACCCGGAACAAACGCCGACTGGTTAATACTGACAATCCCATTTAAAGTATCTTTTATCCGATCCACTAACACCTTACTAATGCACTTGTAAAAGACATTACAACAAGAAATCGGGCGGTAATCAGTGACTTTCGATGGAGTGGCGATCTTCGGAACCAGAGCAAGAAGAGTATGGTTTAATTGCTTCAAAAGCTTCCCCGTATTGAAAAAATCAAGAACTGCATTAGATATATCACTACCCACAATATCCCAAGCATGCTTAAAAAAGGCAGCCGTAAACCCATCCGGCCCCGGAGCTTTATCATTACCAATCGCAAACATAGCCGACTTTATTTCTTCAATCGTAATAGGCCGAACCATGTTATTTGCCACTACCGAATCTAACTTTTTATAAACAAATCAGGAGAAGGATTCAACGATACCTGCTCTTGACATCCCAAAAAACTCTCATAATGACTGACTAAAGCATCCAGAACCTTATCACCTTCATAAGATGTACCATATGCATCAAATATAATTTCAATACGGCTTCGATGGTTCCTACTTTTCAGCGAGTTATGGAAATAAGCTGAATTCGAATCCCCTGCACGCAACCATTCAACTTTCGATTTTTGTTTCAAGAATCTTTCTTCATCTAGACAAGCTTCTTGAAAATCACATATTGTTTGTGATTATCAACCCCGGTGAAAGGAACAAAAATCATGTTGTACTTGCGCGACGAAGAAAATAAACAAAAGTTAATACTATGTTAAAGGGAAAAAAAGAGTGTCAGTTTGCAAAACCTTACTTGTTAGTGTGATAAGTAGCATCAAAAGCTAACACATCACCAAACACCTCATAGTTTATCTTAGAAATTTCGTCTGCCCAAAAAATCGACCTCAATTGCCCTTTCTCAACCACAAACTCATAGTAAAAGTCTGGTAAGCTCTCCGATCTTTCTTTCAAACGATCTATAACAAGTTGCGCATCACGGTCACCAATATAAAGCCTAACTGACTGGCTCCAGTTCTTAAAATCAGTTGGCGTGCCACGTACGTTGTGATGTCCACCCATCAGAGACACTAAAACTCTGTGAGAAACAATTGGACCAATTCTGTTCAAACTCATGTTATGGATAAATTGTTTGGATGTAAAGGGTAGTTTCCTTGAAATCCTACTTAGGTCACGATTAAAACACTCAACAAACGGATGATTATGATGCTCATGTAAGCCTACCACTGTGCACATAGAGCTGCCCTCACAAAACTTAACCAGTATACTAGCCTTGCAATCTGTCACTGTGAAATTACTTTGCTTGATAGTCAAGGTTGACTGCTCCAGTGTACCAGTTTTATGCTTAATCTGTGGTTTTAAATATTTAGTACACCTTATATACTGGTGAGTGACAAACCCCTTCCATCTCTTGGTTTGCCCCTTACGAATAGAAAACCCAGAATACACAGCATAGTCCTTGTATATACCGAACACATCCTTCCACGTTTCATATACACAACCAACAACAGGCTTTAAAACAATAGGAACATTAGGACACCACATTCTAGTGCCATTGGGTGTGTGGTGAACATAAAATTCCCCGTCCGCATGAATACCTACAAAAAAAAATAGTTATAACGACGCTGGGCTTGCATATGTATATCTTAAGCATGAAACTTTAAAAAGGTCACACGTCTTTTAGAAAACATTGCATTGTTAATAAAATTATATAACACGTATGAGTTAAAAAAAATTTGCTTGTAACATGAAACCTAACAAACTGATGTGTTTTACTGTATTGTCAATACAAGTTTAACACGTTTTGCTACAATGCAAACAAAACATGGTGGTACATTTTTTTTATGTCACCAAAAAGTGTAGATGCTGGTGCATTTTTTTATGTGATCCAAAAGTGTAACCTTGAATGTTTTTCCCTTCCAAAAAAATATAAAAACTTAATACAAGTGTAACCACACATGTTTTTACCTTCTACAAAATGTAAAAGCTTGTTTCATAAAAATAAAAAATAAAAATAGTATTGTTAATACAAGTTTTTTTTTTTTTTTTTTGGGTAAAGGGTTACCCCGGTGATTTTATATATTCACAACCAAAACATAAACAAGTAGTAAGGAAAACCCTTACTAGTTCAATCACGAGACATGCCTCATGAAAGTGGAAACAAACAAAACACAAGAGACTATCACATCTAAACGATAAAACTACTAGACTACCATCTAGAACAAAAAACAAAAACAATCACTCAGCCTCCATCATCTACGACTAGGTCACCATGAATCTCCCACTTCTCAAGAAGTCTCCTCACTTTTGAAGTATTCTTGAACTTTAAACCCATCAATTTATATCGAACAGTGTCAAAAATCGAAGCACATATACTTTCTGGTGGCCTTGCACGATTCTTGAATAAACGATGATTTCTTTCACGCCATATGAGATAAGCTGAAGCAGCAACCATCAATCGAGACACTAAATTAGCAGCCGATTTAGATGTTGCCCGATGGCGTAACCACTCCATAATAACACTCCACTTAGGTTCCACAATACCCATACCTGCTTTAGCACGAACCATCTCCAAAACCTTAGCTGAAAACTTGCACTCAAAAAATAAGTGGTCATGTGAGTCAATATTTTCGTAGCATAAGAGACAGCACATCAAATTCATGTTATTTCTTCTTGTAGTATTCCATTGCAAGATTTTATCTTGAGTAACCAATTTACGCCGCATAATAAGCCACATAAAGAAAGCATGGCGAGGAATACACTGCGAAAACCAAACAATAGTAGACCAATCCACCTCCGGTTCACTAGCTCTGATTGAATTCCATACGCCTGAGGAAGAGTAGTCACTAAGATCGTTCCCATGCTTCCAAAACAAACGATCTTGTACATTATCATGACGCTGCATCTGATCAAGCTGTATTAGAACTGGATAAGTGTCTCTCCAAGCATCAGGCCATAACCACGCACCATTAAAAGACAAATCAGCAACGGTTGCCTGTAACGAAAAACCCTCCCTCGTGATAGTCCTAGGAGATAAAAAAGAGCTTAAAGGACCAATAACACTACAATTGTCGTGCCAAGCTGAAGTGCTTCTACCATCACCAATTTTGGACCAAAAATAACCTCTAATCAGCGGACGAAGCTGTAACAATTTCCTCCAGCTCCAACAACAATTCGGGACCGGTTTACAATCCCAAAAATTACGGTTCTTTAACCTGTACGAGTGAATCCAAGAAACCCATAACGACTCACGGCTTGTAAGGATACTCCAAACATGAGAAACCATAAGCGCTTTATTAACATCACGAATCCGTCTAATACCCAACCCTCCTTCCAGCTTAGGAACACAAATAGAATTCCAAGAAACCTTGGCTTTCCCACGTTGATAATCACCTTGAGACCAAAGGAAGTTCCGCATTTTTTATTCTAAATCATGAATAATCCGAACAGGGAGGATAAAGACTGAAGACCAATAGACATGCATGGCAGATAACACTGAGATAATAAGCTGTAATCTACCAGCAAACGATAAAAGCTTATTCTTCCAGTTATGAATACGCTGATCCAAACGCTCAACCAGAATACTGCAATCCTTGTAAAGGAGGCGAGAAGATAATAAAGGAACACCCAAGTAACGAACCGGCAGACTCCCCTCCACAAAGGGAACGGTACTAAGAATTGCTATCTTAACATGCTCCGGAACATTACAGAAAAAAGCCGTACTTTTTTGAGAGCTAGGAATCAAACCCGACATTTTAGAAAAATTCATAAGAGATTTCATAATACACCGAGCCGAATCAACATCTCCTCTAGCAAACAGGAATAAATCATCCGCAAAACATAGGTTAACAATCTGTTGCTTTTCACACTTATTATGGAACCTGAAAGAGGAATCAATCCTAGTCATATGCTGCAGAATACAGGTTAGCACTTCCATAACAAGAGTAAATAGGTACGGGGATAGAGGGTCACCCTGCCTTAAACCCCGCTTACCATCAAAAAAACCATACACGTTGCCATTGATGCAAACCGAATATGAAGTAGTAGACACACATACCATAATCCAGTTCACCATAAGTTGATGGAAACCAAAACCCACAAGAACTTGTTTGAGAAATCCCCAGTCAACTGTATCATATGCTTTCTGAATATCAACCTTAAACGCACACCTTGGAGGGCCAAAATTCCTATGATAATTGTGCATCAGTTCCTGAGTAAGCAGAATATTATCCGATATTTTCCTACCCGGAACAAACGCCGACTGGTTAATACTGACAATCCCATTTAAAGTATCTTTTATCCGATCCACTAACACCTTACTAATGCACTTGTAAAAGACATTACAACAAGAAATCGGGCGGTAATCAGTGACTTTCGATGGAGTGGCGATCTTCGGAACCAGAGCAAGAAGAGTATGGTTTAATTGCTTCAAAAGCTTCCCCGTATTGAAAAAATCAAGAACTGCATTAGATATATCACTACCCACAATATCCCAAGCATGCTTAAAAAAGGCAGCCGTAAACCCATCCGGCCCCGGAGCTTTATCATTACCAATCGCAAACATAGCCGACTTTATTTCTTCAATCGTAATAGGCCGAACCATGTTATTTGCCACTACCGAATCTAACTTTTTAGTAAACAAATCAGGAGAAGGATTCAACGATACCTGCTCTTGACATCCCAAAAAACTCTCATAATGACTGACTAAAGCATCCAGAACCTTATCACCTTCATAAGATGTACCATATGCATCAAATATAATTTCAATACGGCTTCGATGGTTCCTACTTTTCAGCGAGTTATGGAAATAAGCTGAATTCGAATCCCCTGCACGCAACCATTCAACTTTCGATTTTTGTTTCAAGAATCTTTCTTCATCTAGACAAGCTTCCTGAAAATCACATATTGTTTGTGATTATCAACCCCGGTGAAAGGAACAAAAATCATGTTGTACTTGCGCGACGAAGAAAATAAACAAAAGTTAATACTATGTTAAAGGGAAAAAAAGAGTGTCAGTTTGCAAAACCTTACTTGTTAGTGTGATAAGTAGCATCAAAAGCTAACACATCACCAAACACCTCATAGTTTATCTTAGAAATTTCGTCTGCCCAAAAAATCGACCTCAATTGCCCTTTCTCAACCACAAACTCATAGTAAAAGTCTGGTAAGCTCTCCGATCTTTCTTTCAAACGATCTATAACAAGTTGCGCATCATGGTCACCAATATAAAGCCTAACTGACTGGCTCCAGTTCTTAAAATCAGTTGGCGTGCCACGTACGTTGTGATGTCCACCCATCAGAGACACTAAAACTCTGTGAGAAACAATTGGACCAATTCTGTTCAAACTCATGTTATGGATAAATTGTTTGGATGTAAAGGGTAGTTTCCTTGAAATCCTACTTAGGTCACGATTAAAACACTCAACAAACGGATGATTATGATGCTCATGGAAGCCTACCACTGTGCACATAGAGCTGCCCTCACAAAACTTAACCAGTATACTAGCCTTGCAATCTGTCATTGTGAAATTACTTTGCTTGATAGTCAAGGTTGACTGCTCCAGTGTACCAGTTTTACGCTTAATCTGTGGTTTTAAATATTTAGTACACCTTATATACTGGTGAGTGACAAACCCCTTCCATCTCTTGGTTTGCCCCTTACGAATAGAAAACCCAGAATACACAGCATAGTCCTTGTACATACCGAACACATCCTTCCACGTTTCATATACACAACCAACAACAGGCTTTAAAACAATAGGAACATTAGGACACCACATTCTAGTGCCATTGGGTGTGTGGTGAACATAAAATTCCCCGTCCGCATGAATACCTACAAAAAAAATAGTTATAACGACGCTGGGCTTGCATATGTATATCTTAAGCATGAAACTTTAAAAAGGTCACACGTCTTTTAGAAAACATTGCATTGTTAATAAATTATAACACGTATGAGTTAAAAAAAATTTGCTTGTAACATGAAACCTAACAAACTGATGCGTTTTACTGTATTGTCAATACAAGTTTAACACGTTTTGCTACAATGCAAACAAAACATGGTGGTACATTTTTTTTATGTCACCAAAAAGTGTAGATGCTGGTGCATTTTTTTATGTGATCCAAAAGTGTAACCTTGAATGTTTTTCCCTTCCAAAAAAATATAAAAACTTAATACAAGTGTAACCACACATGTTTTTACCTTCTACAAAATGTAAAAGCTTGTTTCAAAAAAATAAAAAATAAAAATAGTATTGTTAATACAAGTTTTTTTTTTTTTTTGGGTAAAGGGTTACCCCGGTGATTTTATATATTCACAACCAAAACATAAACAAGTAGTAAGGAAAACCCTTACTAGTTCAATCACGAGACATGCCTCATGAAAGTGGAAACAAACAAAACACAAGAGACTATCACATCTAAACGATAAAACTACTAGACTACCATCTAGAACAAAAAACAAAAACAATCACTCAGCCTCCATCGTCTACGACTAGGTCACCATGAATCTCCCACTTCTCAAGAAGTCTCCTCACTTTTTAAGTATTCTTGAACTTTAAACCCATCAATTTATATCGAACAGTGTCAAAAATCGAAGCACATATACTTTCTGGTGGCCTTGCACGATTCTTGAATAAACGATGATTTCTTTCACGCCATATGAGATAAGCTGAAGCAGCAACCATCAATCGAGACACTAAATTAGCAGCCGATTTAGATGTAGCCCGATGGCGTAACCACTCGATAATAACACTCCACTTAGGTTCCACAATACCCATACCTGCTTTAGCACGAACCATCTCCAAAACCTTAGCTGAAAACTTGCACTCAAAAAATAAGTGGTCATGTGAGTCAATATTTTCGTAGCATAAGAGACAGCACATCAAATTCATGTTATTTCTTCTTGTAGTATTCCATTGCAAGATTTTATCTTGAGTAACCAATTTACGCCGCATAATAAGCCACATAAAGAAAGCATGGCGAGGAATACACTGCGAAAACCAAACAATAGTAGACCAATCCACCTCCGGTTCACTAGCTCTGATTGAATTCCATACGCCTGAGGAAGAGTAGTCACTAAGATCGTTCCCATGCTTCCAAAACAAACGATCTTGTACATTATCATGACGCTGCATCTGATCAAGCTGTATTAGAACTGGATAAGTGTCTCTCCAAGCATCAGGCCATAACCACGCACCATTAAAAGACAAATCAGCAACGGTTGCCTGTAACGAAAAACCCTCCCTCGTGATAGTCCTAGGAGATAAAAAAGAGCTTAAAGGACCAATAACACTACAATTGTCGTGCCAAGCTGAAGTGCTTCTACCATCACCAATTTTGGACCAAAAATAACCTCTAATCAGCGGACGAAGCTGTAACAATTTCCTCCAGCTCCAACAACAATTCGGGACCGGTTTACAATCCCAAAAATTACGGTTCTTTAACCTGTACGAGTGAATCCAAGAAACCCATAACGACTCACGGCTTGTAAGGATACTCCAAACATGAGAAACCATAAGCGCTTTATTAACATCACGAATCCGTCTAATACCCAACCCTCCTTCCAGCTTAGGAACACAAATAGAATTCCAAGAAACCTTGGCTTTCCCACATTGATAATCACCTTGAGACCAAAGGAAGTTCCGCATTTTTTATTCTAAATCATGAATAATCCGAACAGGGAGGATAAAGACTGAAGACCAATAGACATGCATGGCAGATAACACTGAGATAATAAGCTGTAATCTACCAGCAAACGATAAAAGCTTATTCTTCCAGTTATGAATACGCTGATCCAAACGCTCAACCAGAATACTGCAATCCTTGTAAAGGAGGCGAGAAGATAATAAAGGAACACCCAAGTAACGAACCGGCAGACTCCCCTCCACAAAGGGAACGGTACTAAGAATTGCTATCTTAACATGCTCCGGAACATTACAGAAAAAAGCCGTACTTTTTTGAGAGCTAGGAATCAAACCCGACATTTTAGAAAAATTCATAAGAGATTTCATAATACACCGAGCCGAATCAACATCTCCTCTAGCAAACAGGAATAAATCATCCGCAAAACATAGGTTAACAATCTGTTGCTTTTCACACTTATTATGGAACCTGAAAGAGGAATCAATCCTAGTCATATGCTGCAGAATACAGGTTAGCACTTCCATAACAAGAGTAAATAGGTACGGGGATAGAGGGTCACCCTGCCTTAAACCCCGCTTACCATCAAAAAAACCATACACGTTGCCATTGATGCAAACCGAATATGAAGTAGTAGACACACATACCATAATCCAGTTCACCATAAGTTGATGGAAACCAAAACCCACAAGAACTTGTTTGAGAAATCCCCAGTCAACTGTATCATATGCTTTCTGAATATCAACCTTAAACGCACACCTTGGAGGGCCAAAATTCCTATGATAATTGTGCATCAGTTCCTGAGTAAGCAGAATATTATCCGATATTTTCCTACCCGGAACAAACGCCGACTGGTTAATACTGACAATCCCATTTAAAGTATCTTTTATCCGATCCACTAACACCTTACTAATGCACTTGTAAAAGACATTACAACAAGAAATCGGGCGGTAATCAGTGACTTTCGATGGAGTGGCGATCTTCGGAACCAGAGCAAGAAGAGTATGGTTTAATTGCTTCAAAAGCTTCCCCGTATTGAAAAAATCAAGAACTGCATTAGATATATCACTACCCACAATATCCCAAGCATGCTTAAAAAAGGCAGCCGTAAACCCATCCGGCCCCGGAGCTTTATCATTACCAATCGCAAACATAGCCGACTTTATTTCTTCAATCGTAATAGGCCGAACCATGTTATTTGCCACTACCGAATCTAACTTTTTAGTAAACAAATCAGGAGAAGGATTCAACGATACCTGCTCTTGACATCCCAAAAAACTCTCATAATGACTAACTAAAGCATCCGGAACCTTATCACCTTCATAAGATGTACCATATGCATCAAATATAATTTCAATACGACTTCGATGGTTCCTACTTTTCAGCGAGTTATGGAAATAAGCTGAATTCGAATCCCCTCCACGCAACCATTCAACTTTCGATTTTTGTTTCAAGAATCTTTCTTCATCTAGACAAGCTTCCTGAAAATCACATAACACTTTCGTTTCTTCAATCCTAAGCTCCTCATTACTTGGGTTCTGATCAATATTCCTCTGCAGATTTTCAAGTTTTCCACGAAGATCAACAACTTTTTTATGTAAATTTCCTTGAGCAAACAAAAGGGATCTGAGAGGACGTTTCAGCATGCGCAACTTCTTCATAACTTGGAACTGGTACACACCAGTAATAGAAGTATCCCACTCAGCTTTAACAATTTCCAAGAACTTTGGCTTAAACACTAAAAAATTTGCAAACTTAAATGGTCTCGGTTTCGGTTTGGCGCCTGTCGGAAATTTTAAAATACAAGGGCAGTGATCTGAAACTCCATATGGCTGAAACAAAGCAACCGATTCCGGATATTCAGTCACAAAAGGAATGTTACCCAAAACCAGATCAATTTTCTTAAGCAAACCCACTCCCTTCTTCGGTTTTTTATTCCAAGTAAAGTGCATACCCACACAATTAATATCAAACATTTCAATATCCTGCACGCACTCCTTAAAATCTCTCATACCTGGAGAAATAGTAGAGACACCAATAGACTTATCTTCCAAATTGAGAGCTGAATTAAAATCTCCCATTATAACCCACGGATCATTATTAACCAGCACTTTATGCATTCTAAGTTGATGCCATAAAACCCTACGAGTAACATAATAGTTTGCCGCGTAGACAATCGAACAATAAAGCATCCTCCTATCAACTTTAAATATAACCTGCACATGCATAACTTGAGTATCTTGAGAAAGTACCATAACATCCACAACCGTCGGATCCCACCCAAGAATTATGCGTGTCCCCTTCTGACAACAGCCCCCGTTAGAAGTCCAGTCCCAGTTCCGAAAAACAAAGCTACAAACTTTACTCAGATTATTCACATCCACATGAGATTCAAGAATCGCACATAAGCTAACATTATTATTCATTACAACCTGACGAACCTCCTTTTGTTTTAGAGGACGGTTCAATCCCCTAATATTCCAAGTAGCAAAACTAACCATTTAAAACCACTGTATGAGGAGTGCTTGCCCCTTTTTTCGTCGTGGTTTCATGATTATCTTCTCTAATGAATTCATTCGTTTCATTGAATACTTCCACTACCTCCGCTTCATCCGAGTCCTCATGATCCATACCCACTCCACCTCCCGTTTTACTAGACTCCCCTTCATCGGTCCTCAGAACATCAAACGAGTTGTTTAATACAACACCTCTGGCCGACTTCGGTTGGATCTTTATTCCACCTCCAGTTTTATTATCGTTGCCTTTTGGTGCCACTGGTCTATACTCAAACTTTTGTTTTTGCTTGTTAACTGGATAACCAGTCCTTCTAGCCACTTTCCTATTATCCACATCCGTAAAACCCTCTGCATCAGTAACTCTCGACTTTTTGGGACCCATAGGTTGCTTTATCTCGTGTTGTTTTTGACCTTTATTTCCCCCATTTACCACACGAACAACCCGGTTTGGACATGAATGCTCATTATGACCAAATACACAGCAACGAGCACACCTATGTGGACTCCATTCATACTCCACATACACCTTTTCCTTTACAAACCCCTCCCCCTCAAGACATGGAACCGCAATAACCAATTCCTCCTTAAAATCATTTTCAGCAGATATTTCTATAAGAGCTCGTGCATAGCTACTTCGACCCCACAGATCAACGCACATGGATGTTGTAAAAGAATCTAATGCTTTCGGCTCTCCAATTGCCGATGCAATCAAGCTTAACCCATCCTCCGTATAAGCAGCTATAGGAACTTCATGAATCTTAACCCAAACTTGGACCTTTTTTACTTCCTTCTTCTCTAGTTTTACCGATGGCGACCAGACTTCCAAAAACATCGGCTGTGAACGAATAATCCAAGGGCCCTCGTTCAGCGCATTCATCATACCCGCTTGATCACCAAACTTAAAGAAGAAATACCCATTAGCATTCATCATAGATTTTTGCAGCCCAAATCGTTTCCAATTATTCCTAATGAAATATTCCACAACTGGGTATGCTACTCGGTCTCCCAAGAAATAACCATACAAAGTGTTAGCCATTTTATCTTGCACTACTTTAATCGATTCCTTAGGAAGCACGACATCACAACCATCATGTTTTTCATCCGTAGCCAATTTCCGAAAGTTTACCTTCTTCGAATTGACAGCCATGACTGATTCCACATACGATAAATGTTTTTGAAACATGAACATTCGGCTGACTAGCCGCAGCCTCTTCCTAATGTTTATCTGAATCATGAACCTCCGAACTGATTTTCTCCTCATTCTCTTTCAACACAGGTTCAACCGGAACAGTAATTTTAGACAACTCATCAATAACGTTAAACTTACCATGTTCACTTGCAGCCGACGACACAACACCTCTCCTCGGCATCAGCGTTTTACCTTCAATGTCAACAACCCGAGACGCTAAACCCTGGATTATTGTAGGAGGCTTTCCACGATCAAAAAACAAGCTTTCCCCAGGTTTTTTACGAACATTTAGATTGTTATTGACTATTTGCCACATTTTCAACCAAACTAACCACCACATCATCTGTTTTTTTCCTCCTCTACCAACAAAAAAAACCTACTAATAACAAACTACAAACATTATAACTAGGGGTGTTACAATAACCCTAAAGAAAAAAATTCATGCTTTCACATAAAAACTGACCTGTGGATAGCAGCTCTGTAAAAGTACAATTCTGAACACCATCCTCATCATCATTGGTGCCGTTTTGATGCAGATCTGAAGCTATACATAAAAAAAATACAAAAAACCAAAAAAAAAAAAGAATTCAATGAAAATCTAAACAAGAAAACCTTAATTTACACAACTACTCGTAAGCATTTAAAGCTGTACATTTAATAAAACTGAAAAAAAAGTATGACTCACCTAGAAACTCTGAAGAAATAGGTTCAGGATCTTCAACAACTCTACTCTCACCCAATGCATCTTCATCTTCATTAAATGCAAAATCAGGTAAAAGATTATGTGGGACAACATTTAAGGGTGAACCCGGATGATCATTGAATGTCGCCGTACCACCGGCAACACTCCAAGGTTGTTGGCTGTTCAACTCAGCCATGTTAAATGCAAAAACTCTTCAATGGTGAGTCTTGTTTTTTTCTTTCACTCCACTTTCTGGTTGGGAGAAATGAGATGTGAGATATATGACACCATATTTATGATATATAAAACAAAAGAGAACTAAAGATATGTGAGAGAGGTGAGAGATTCAACAAGTACAAATGTAATAAATGAAACAGATGAAAGAAGAAGAAAAGTTTGCGGCATCAAGTGTCTTAGCACACTTACACATTCATCAATCAAAAGGTTTAAATGAAAATGTCGAAAATGCCCTTATAAGAGTTTCCTGGGTTTTTTTAACTGGAATGAGTTTTCTCATTATAATTAGCCTATATATATATATATATATATATATATATATATATATATAGGGGATCGCTAGAATGAGAACCACCACGAGTTATGAGAACCGCGACCCGCGGGTGGCCGTTGACCACGAAATTTTTTTTTACACCTAGATCCGTATATTTTAGGACCGGGTGTAAATTTTCGGTTCAAACGGCGCGCCCGAGGGGGTAGTTTTTTACGCCCAAAGTTTGGGTTTTTTTAATTTTTCTTTTTTTTTTTACCAAAATTTGGGCGTAAAAAACTACCCCCTCGGGCGCGCCGTTTGAACCGAAAATTTACACCCGGTCCTAAAATATACGGATCTAGGTGTAAAAAAAATTTCGTGGTCAACGGCCACCCGCGGGTCGCGGTTCTCGTGGTTCTCATAACTCGTGGTGGTTCTCATTCTAGCGGCTCCCTATATATATATATATAAAGAGATAAAGAAGAACGGATGTCTGAACATTAACTCGCTAAAAGATAGGGATGTGAGACTACGAGTGAGGCATATCTCCCCACTAAGACCAGACGGTATGGGGGTCGGCTGAGGCCCGGCTTGGCCCGGCGCCGGTCCCCCACACCGCCCCCCATAGGGTCGGCCCGTCCCAAACGGCTCCCACCAGCCGGACTCGCCGTGCCTCCTTTCTCTCACATATACCTATACATACATACATATACATAAAGGGGCTCATCCCCCACCCCCTAGGTCCATCCCCTTCAAGCCCCTCCTAAGTGGCGGTGACGTGGCGGCCATCCACTTAGGGATGAGGCTCTTCATACCCACCAGCCTAACTAGACACAACATAGACATTGGTAAAGGTAAATTTATGACACGTCCCATCCTTCCCAAAGTTTATAACAAGTCAAACTTCACTTCATAAAAACTTATGTACCGTGTACGGATAAGGGCTAAATTTAATCACTGAATAGTGTATATAGATTTCATATGCCCGAATAGATAAAGGCCTGTTCTATTCGCACACGGCCTTTGTCTTTTTGCACACTCGAAGCGCCCCGCTTTGGCCATAGCGGGGCGCTTTGGCCAAGGTCAACAGACAAGGACTGACTGTCAGTCCTTGTCTGTTGACCTTGGCCAAAGCGCCCCGCTATGGCCAAAGCGGGGCGCTTTGAGTGTGCAAAAAGACAAAAAACGTTGGCTGGAATTTGTGTTGTTTTTTTTTTTTGAAATAGGTGGGATGTGGGTTAGTTTGGTAGTGTTTTTTGGAGGAAAAAATTGTATTTGAGTTTTATAATGGGTGGCCTTTATAATACGTTGTTTTATAATTACGTTTTTTTACGTCATTATTTTTATAGAACGTATATAATATAAGTGCGTCTTTATAAACTGTTAACCTAGTTTATTTTGTTAAATTAAACGAACACGTTAAATAAATTGTACAGAAAACCATAAGAATTAAACGTAAACAATCCAAAACCAACGTGATGTAAATAGAAGATTAACTGCAATATATATATATATATATATATATATATATATATATATATATATCAGTTTGTACATACAAAACAAAAAGGTACAACTAACTGCATAATACATAACAAAACACTATACAAACAAACTAAGGTACTAATCCTCGTGCGGTGGGGACGGTAGGAGGGGAAGTGGAGGCAACCCAGCGAGCTCTCGTAGAGAAACGAGCGTCTCGATGATCCAGTCCTGGCGTGCGGCCTGGCGTCTGAGGCGCTGGTCGAAGTCCCGAGCCACCTCACGCGCTACCGGAGGCAGGTCAGCGTAAACGTGCTGCGGGTACTGTGGCGGCTCAGGAGCTGGCTGAACTGGTGGTACCGGGATCTCCTCGATATGCTGCTCCTGAGTCGGATCATCTAATACAGGCTGAGCCTGAGGCTGAGCCTGAGCCTCAGCCTGAGGCTGGCCCGGGAACTCATCGAGTCCCAGAGCCTGTAGCTGAGCCTGCCGAGCGGCCGCCTGAACATCAGGAGGGGCCAACACTCCAGCCCTCACCTCAATAACAACCCGGATGACCTCCGGCACCGGCTCCGGTATAACGAGGGACCAAAGCGCCCCGCTATGGCCAAAGCGGGGCGCTTCTGTTCTTATTTAATGGCAAAGCGCCTCGCTTTGGACATAGCGGGGCGCTTTGGGCCTTTTTTAAATTTTTTAAAATTGTTTTTAATTCACAAACGCGTCGATAATAGTCTAAATTTTACGTTTTTTCCATTATACATCATTTTTTATTATATATGGACTATACTGCAAGTTCCGGATCAAATTGGTTACGTGTGATGTCTTATTCCGTTATATCGTATCATTTTGGTTTGAAAGCACAAGTACTCCTGTAAGAGGTGTTATGTGTATCAACCGCCTACCGCACATGAACATGACGTGTTTTTTCATTAATTGTAGTATTATGATGTATATGGTCATTTTGGGTCGTACAAGTGCTTATTGAATCTGATTGGGTCGTGTCGGTGACATTCGGTTTTTAACGTGATGTAACGCATATATTGAACAAACACAAACGTGATTATTATTAAACACATTTAACCTACATCGTGAAAATATGGGGTTACATTAAGGTCAGGGGCACGATACGTAAGCATTTCGTACGCGTTGATCTGATCCCTGTATAATGTGTGCCAGGCTGCTGCGCGCTCTGTTCTGTTCGCTGTCCAGAGTGGGTTTGGGGGAGGCATTGGATAACAACCTCCAAGCTCTACATGTATGAAATGCCCATGGTCGACGAACACAACCGCAACCACCAGGTGAGGTTGCTCAGCTTCGTTTGGCCCGTCCAGCAGAGGGAAAATTGTATTGCTCCCACGCATGTCGAAGGTGTGAACAATCACACCGTATCGTTGGGCAATAAGAAACCCCGTGTCAGGCATCGTCATGTAATTTTCGATATCTGCTCGTCCCACCCCCTTGAAAGCGATCCGTCTAAGCAGTGCATCATAATGTCCTATGTTTTCCGGATCGAAAAACTGCCTCCAAAGCGATTCGTTCGTACGTAACTCCTTTATAAGTTGTTTCCGGATCATCAAATATGAATTTTGTTTCACTCCTAACCCAACAGCCACCGATCGAAACCCACAATGACCATCTGGTTTCACGTCCTTTATTCTAACGATGTATGGATGGATCACTTCGGGAATCTGAGATGCGTAGTTGCGGATCGCTATATCCGTCTTAGGACCGAGCTTGATCATCGGGAAATCAGGGTGCAGGTTGATCGGTTTGGTATTCTTTTGTCTTCTAGAATCTTCGTGTGATATGTACGAGCTGTGACGGGGAAGATCATCTGAGGCCTCGACCCAAGTTTCTTCCGACGGAATGTACGAGCTTTTTCTAGCGGCTTCAACCTTTCTTTCTTCCTGCGTTTTCAATGTTGGGCGACCACGAGTTTTCTTCAGAACAGCAGGAGGTTTTTTGTTATTGTTCCCTAGATTGAGGATTTGCTGAAACTTTTCAAAGAAGCTCCTTTTCACTTGAGGGGGTGTTGGATCGATCTTTTGTTTCAGTTTTTCAAATTCCGCGTCTACATCGATATCCTCTATGTTTTTCTTTGCAGGCTTGAAGTTAAGCTTCTTCCAGAACACGTCTATGTGTGTGATCCGGAGTTGCTGACCTGTGGATGAAAACAAATTAGGTGGCAGAATCATAACGAGAAAGGTCAAAGATATTAATTACCTTTATTTTCCAATTTTTCCAAACGACAGGCACATGGCAAACCACAGCTGGTAAAAAGTTGGCAACCACAGCTTGCACCGTAGGCTCTCAACCCGTCTTCCTTACGTTTTAGTTCCCTACTCAAAAGCTCAATCGCATATATTGAAACCTTTCTGAGAATATATGCAAGCATGGGCTGCTTCTTGTGGTGCGTCATCACTTTTCGGAGGCTTGTTTCAAAGCTACTACTAATCTCGGTGTATTGTCTATCAACAACATGATCAACATACAGTACAAGTTTATCCAGTGTGTTGCGATGACTTGGAAAGTGACTTTTTAGTGTTGCATGCATACCCTCAACCCTGTTGGTCGTACTTTGGTGAAAGTTGATAGTTTTGTTAATCCAGCATGATACAAACTTTTCACGGTACGGATCCAACCATGATTTCTTCAAATAATCAAAAACCTCTAAAATTAAAAAAAACGTAAATAGTCAGTTTTTGTTATTATATAAAATTTGAACATAATTATGTAAGAAATACCTACGTTCACGGTCATCTTCTTTCAGCTGTGCTTCAAGGTTTTCCAAGTTATACCTGTATATTTCCTCGGTCGTAGACTCACACAATAACCAAAATCTACGTACGAATTCTTTCCATTCCTTGTCAGAGAATTTCTTCTTGCTGTTCTTATTAATATTTTGTTGAATATGGAACCGACAAAGATACTTATGCGCTTTTGGAAAAACTTGTTCACACGCGTTCATTAGCGCAAAATCCCTGTCTGTTAAAATCACGCGCGGTTCCATACATCCTACCAGCATAGACTTGATCCTCTGCAACACCCATAGGTAGTTCTCTGACTTCTCAGCGGAAATTACCGCACAAGCAGCCGTAAACGATTTGTTTGTCGACGTCATGCCTACGACCTGAACAAATGGCAGGTTGTACATGTTCGTTTTGTAGGTGGCGTCAATCATTAGCACATGCGGGAAGGCACACCACATATTGAATGATCTTTCGTGAACAAAGAAGACATCTTCAACTTCGTTTGATATCTCATTCGTGCGCATGTAATAAGTGTAATTTTTTTCGAGAAGAATGCTTTCAAGTTTTTGCATCGGAGACTTACCGACATTTTTTTCGGCGTTGATCTTCTGAACAGCGTTGTGTATATCTTTCGGAATAAGCTTTCTAGCCGGATTGTTTTTTGTCAGCG
>JARYGA010024913.1:0-29424 GCA_030545235.1 Helianthus tuberosus
TCAAAAGTATTGAATGTTCAGAAGTATTAAAATTTCCGAAGTATTGAAAGTTCAGGAGTATTCAAACTTCAGAAGTATTAAAAGTTCCGGAGTATTCATTATAGTCTTCGTGTGTGTATCACGCTTTGACTGAATTATACAGAAGATTATATTGTTTAGAAGTTTATATATGTCGGGTAGTGGTCCAGAGAACTCTGAGTGTTCCGGGTTAGTGTGGTTTGTTCAATATTATGTTCTAGAGAAGTGTAGTTCAGGATAACTTGATGTTCCAAAGAAAGAAAGGCTTAGACTTAAGAGTTTTTGCAAAGAAAAGGGGGAGTAAAAAGTTTAAAAATTATTTGTTTCATTGCAAAAATAAAAAGCTTGCAGTGTGTAATAGATATAAGTTTGTGTTGCTGTAACACCTCGAAAATTCACGTCCTATAATGTATTGACACGTGTCATAAGCTTGAACGTATGAAAGTATACTCTAGAGGGACTAAAGTTGACAAACATGGAAAGTATGTGAATATAAGGGTTTCAAAACGTCAACAAGGGATAAATATACTTTACAGTAACCCTACACGATGCTCATACCTTCAAACGAATAAATCATGGATCATACGAAGCTAAATATGAAAGAAAGTGAGAGATTACAAACCACAGGGGTTAAATGTGTCAACATGTTTAAAGTGTACCTCTGAGTGACCTTTTAGCAAACCCGAAGCTTTGTAACGGTAATTTATGCTCACTAGAATGCGTGATAAAAATTTCATAAAGTTTCGTTATCGTATGAGAAAGTTATAATCAAATCCGTATGCGAGGGGTTAAAAGCGTCAACGTTGAAGTTTATGACTTTTCGGGTAACAATAAAGTTAACCGAGGACTAAACAAAGTGGGTAAATGTCTTAAAGCCCTTATAAGTCAATTTAGAGGGCTCATTGTGCAAAACAAGACGTGAAAGCGACCTTTAGAAGGACCGGGGACCAAAACTGCAAATAATGGAAACTTGTTTTGGCAGGTCACCATATGCTCGCGTAGCGCGAGCACTAACCACCTATGCCGTCGCGCTACGCGACGGCCTTACCTGATCAGAAACGCACACAGGTGTCTGGCAAGCTTTCTAACCGACTTATAATCGATTTTCCTCATCTTGGGCGATTAATCAACCCAGTTATAGCACTTGTTAGTGATCAAAAATCAGTTATAGCACTTGTTGTCAACAATCTATGAGGTTCCAAGCACTATAAAAGGCCATAAGGTTGCAACATTGTGATCACACTTCATTTCTGCATTTCTGGAGCTTCTTGGAGCTTAAGAGCAGACCCTAAGCCTTCCTAATCGTGCATAGGACTTCAGTAAGTATGCTTAACCTTTCTTAGTTAAGTTTTTGCTTAGTTTTAGCTTAAAAGTCAAACCGTCGTAATTAACGGTTGACTTAGCGATTAATCATTGATGGTTCAGTGATCAGTCGAATTGAAAGTAGTTATAAGTTGGTAATTATGTGGGCAATAAACCCTTAAAAGGGCACCCTCTGATTCCCACTCTAACTAGACCATTTGTCGGGTCAAACTTGCTATTTAAAAAGTCAACAGAACGCTTAATTTCTAATTTATGCATAATTAGCATTGTAGAACACATACAACCTGTTTGATCATTAATATAACTTGGTAATTAGTGTAAGAACATGTCTAAACATGTTCAACCCGACAATTTTCTGTTTAGAACCGGTTCGGAGCCGAAAGTCGCAAAACTTTGACTTTTGCTTTGACTTCAGTTCTGACCCGTTTTAGTATGATTTGGAAATGCCTTAGAGCTTCCTTAGGACCAGGTTACATGCTAGTATAACCCTCTGTGATTATACACCTTGGTTCATTAGTTAACCAATTAATATGCATGATTCCGTTAATTGCCTATATGTTGACCATTATGCCCTTTTCACCATAAAACGGGATTTTTGAAAATGTAAAAAGATTAGAAACCTTAATTACAGATATATAAACTTGCACCTAAAATTTGACATCAGTTTGAGGTCTAGATTAAGAGTTATGCTCATTAGCGTAAATTGAAAGCTTTATGTTAAATAAACGGCGTAATTAGCGTATAGCCTATTTAAACCCACTTTTTGTTATCAAACTTTTTACCCACTGATGTAATATATTATTTTGGGATTTTGAAGATTTTTAATTAATTTTAGGCTGAGCATAACTTAGAGTCGTAAGCTTAATTCGGTAATTGTCGGTTTTGCCCTTTCGGGCTATAAAGTGAGCTTTACATATCTTTTTGACCCCAAACCTTTTGCTACTGATTTTATATTATAAATACATTATTTTAAACCTTATGGAATAATAAAAATATCAGCTTTGTGTATAGAACCCGGAAATGGCTCCTAACCGTCTTTTTAAGCGTTTTAACGCATAGCATGTACTAAAACTATTTTAAACATACAAGGGTTGATACCTACTGATATTTTAGGTAAATTATAATATTTTAACAGTAAGCAAAAGCTGTTTATCTCATACTTCAGTTTTGAGCTTTTTCGGCTTATGTGAAATTACCAAAATGCCCCTACGGTGCATAGTTTGGTTATAATTGATAAATTTCACATATATACTTTACCCTACTATTATAACTTATTAAATTGAGTATATTTACTGATTATATCAGACCTGTAACTCAGGTTAATACTTAAACTCTTTTATAACCTTATAAATGACCAAATTACCCCTACGGGGCATAGTTTGTGTTTAAATTCGTTTTTGGCATAATGGAAGGTATCCTACTGATATCACAATATATTTGAGGCATATTAACTTAGGAAACCTGGTTAGGACCCTTATGATTACCCGTTACGCCTCTTGCGCGTACGGTTCGGCTTATGTAACTAGTTTACAAAAATTAGCCGAAACGGGTCAAACCTTATCGGTTTTACCTCAAAATCCAGAATATGTTTAGATTACCCATATAAGGCAAGTCTTCAATCTTGTCGGGTCTAAATAACATTTTATTCCGGTCTTCGCCTTATCATGCGTTTGAACCGTATCTCCCTTTTGAAAACTAACCGGTCTAAGTCAAGACTTAATTAAAGACCCGTTAGGATTCTAATAGGTTATTAAAAACCTTCGTTCCAGATTAGGAGTCCAGTAAAAGCTATCTGTACTTGCTGATTTGATATACGGCTGGGATTGAATTTATATTTAGCTCAGGTAAATACTTTTAACTTATTTTCCATATACGGGCTTGGGTTATGGTATATAAAATACCGCTTGGTCGGGCATTAAATCTTCCATCGTTTGGTGGTTAATTGAATAATTTGATCGGCCCGTTTAAATATGTTTTGTTTACTTAAAGCCTTTGGGGGGTTAATGACCATGTCCCGGATATCCTTGGCATCATTTTACGAAATGGCCACGACCTAAGCGCGGAGTGTAGGCGTACACTCGTCAGTGCATAAATAGATTACGTGGTGTGTCTATTGATCTTTAACCCGGCACGATCCGGGCTACTGAACGCATAAGGAACATGTAATTCTTTTACGAGATTATATATTTAAATAATTATCCCAAGTTATAAAGAGTTTGTGCCACGTGCATTCAAATCAATTTTATTAAAACCTTTTCAAATGAGTCAGTTAATTGTATTTACCAGTGTAAACTGACGTATTTTCCAAAAAAGGCTAAATGCAGGTACTATACGTAATAGGCTGGCTACTCCAGGCATCAATAATCAAGTCTCGCAAGCTTTAGATGTTAAAGTCTGTTGAACGATATTATCTTTCTGTTTAAGATCCGCCTGTGGATCCATCTTACATTCCGTTGTAATAATTGATATTACTTTGAATCGGATTGTAATATATTTACCTTTTGCTTTCGATGTGCATTTATATATTGTGTTGTTTGACTATGAAGATATCAACTACGTCACGATACTCCCCACTGGGCCCACCGGTAATACGTGGAAAGTCGGGGTGTGACAGTTGCAATCTTAAGATTAGCTAGGGGTCAATCTTATCGGTGGTGAAATGTTTAATACACGACGTAATTATGAGCTCCCATGGGTGATTGATTTTTGTCAAGTTTGTTCAGAAGTATTGTGTAGTTCAGAAGTATTGTAAGGTTCAGAAGTATTGTGTAGTTCAGAAGTATTGTAAGGTTCAGAAGTATTGTGTAGTTCAGAAGTATTATGAAGTTCAGGAGTATTCAAAGTTCAGAAGTATTAAAAGTTCCGGAGTATTCATTATAGTCTTAGTGTGTGTATCAAGCTTTGACTGGATTATCCAGAAGATCATATTATTTAGAAGTTTATATACATCGGGTAGTGGCCCGGAGAACTCTGAGTGTTCTGGGTTAGAGCGGTTTGTTCACTGTTATGTTCTGGAGAAGTGTAGTTCAGGATAACTTGATGTTCCAAAGAAAGAAAGGCTTAGACTTAGGAGTTTTTGCAAAGAAAAGGGGGAGTAAAATTTTTAAAGGTTATTTGTTTCTTTGCAAAAACAAAAAGCTTGCGGTGTGTAATAGATACAAGTTTGTGTTGCAATCTTAAGATTAGCTAGGAGTTAATCTTATCGGTGGTGAAATGTTTAATACACGACGCAATTATGAGCTCATGTGGGTGATTGATTTTTATGAAGATTGTTCATATTTTAGTCAACTGTGCTCGTGATGAAGTTGATTTCTCGATTGATGATTAGTTGAAGGGTTAACCTTTATCTTATATAGGTTAGACTAGAGAGGATTAGTTGGCCCTTCTTCCAAGATTTGGTGCTAGTTGGATTCTCAAAATAACTTGGAGGTTCTTTCATTGAGGGGGAGATCAGAAATGAAAGCCATCGTGGATTTAGTGGATTCGTGAACATATGAGATTGAATCATGAAGATACGTGACGAAATGAGATCATACATGTAAGGCTGGAGACTTTGATCAAGCTTTGGTGGATGTACGTTTTCGGAGTTCATTTTGTTATTCACTTATCGAAGTAAACTTCATGTCTTTGTGAAGTTTGAAGTATTTGATGTTGGGCATTGGAAATCCGTCATTTCTATCTTCTACTAGTTAAACTTGAAGATCACAAATCGAGTGATGTTCTTACATTGGGTTGTAGGATGGTTCGTGTTAGTTTTATTTGGGAGTAGATTGAGGGGGATGATTTACAGTGTTTAATTTTGGATTCTTTGGATTTCTCAGAGCGACCATTTATGTGATCCTCATCAAGTATTTCATTAGAAGGGTTGAAGATCGTTGTGCTCTGCTAGAAAGATCAAGTCTTTTGCCATAATAGAAAGCAGACATGATATCATCAGTCAAGGGGGAGTCAGTAAGTGTAGTACCTGGTGACTGAAGATCATCAGTTTCACACAGATTTGATACCAATAGTTAAGGGGGAGTCTATAAGTGCAGTAACATGCCAGGTAACTATAGCTTTATCAATTTTGGTCAAAGGAAGTTATTATACCAAGTCCAAAGTAGAAATCAAAGATGTCGAGTGTTCGGATTATCAGGAGTTTCAAACTTTTGTGCGTTTTGGATTACTGGTATTCCGGAGTTTGAGTGTTGTTTCCTTGAACTGAAGTAGTTCTGGGTTATTGTATACCTTTGAAGATGTTCCGGGTTTTATATGTTCAGAGGAATGTGTTCTTCTGAACTTTATTGTTCCATAGTATAGCTTGAGTTGTTCGGAATTTAGTAAAAGTTTCGGACTATGTTGGTTTGCCTATGTATAGGAGTAGTGTGATGTAATTAGATTGACTTTTGAGAGTTCTGAGTGAACAGGTGTTTTAGAGAGAGAGAGAGAGAGCTTAAGAGAGAAAGTGTGGTTTAGATCTGATTTAAACCAGCTTGTCTAGAAGATGTATACTCTTTCGGTTATGTAATCCATGATGATTGTATAATATTAACAATTTGAGTAGCCTGTGCAGAACTTGAACTTCCTTCACCTGTTCCAATTAGAGCGTTTTATCCTAAGCATAATTAGATGGCCATTGTGGATGAAGACTCGCTAGATATTCAAGATTTTCACCAAATAATACAATTTTTGAGGCGATCCAGGATTATATTTGCTATCACGACTGAAGTTCGTTTAGTAGTTTCATACATTACTGATTTCAGGGCAACAACAAGATGAATTGAGAATGGAATTCAAGCTATTGTTGTTGGTTATGAAATTATTATTACTGAAGAAGTGGTTCAAGAAGCCATTGTGACAACTGGCACTTTTCCATGTATTCCGTACAATGATAAATAGTAATCTGTACTTTAATGACTGTGCATGATTGAATTAACAAGATGAATGAATATCTGATTACTGTCATATACATACAAAGGCATTTCATGTTGCAAGATTGTTCATCATTATTACATGCAACACAATATGGTACAATTAGTGCACGAAACAAAGTTAGCACAGTTATCAGACAAACTAGAAGTACTGACGGGAGTTCAGTACTTAGACAGACGTGATGTTAAGACACAGAATGAGCCCGAAACCAAGTGTTACACTAGAATAGTGTGTAGGAAAGTAGGGAATACAAAACTGCCTTCCTAGTGATGATTTAAGTGCCGGAAAGTGCCAGTAACACACTAAAACTGCAGAATTCTGCAGAAAATAACAAAATTCAGCAATTTACAACATTTTAACAACTAAATATAATGCAGAAATGTGGTTTAATGGTCCAGAATACTTTCCTAAGTGTCGGGAATCAAAACTGTCATAAAAGATAACATAAAGCACACTAAACTGAGCAATTTAGCACCTTAACGAACCGGTAACCAACCGAACAACTGGACACTACCCGAAACACCAATTTTTTACTAAAAGCATTGTTTTAGCATTACGAAGCTAGTTATGACCACCAAACATCATATTACATCTTAAAAACACTTAAACACCTAAACCCCTAAATTTAACACTTAACACTAACTAGAACTTGTAACTTCCAATTGAGATGTAACTAGACCCCCCCCCCATCTAATGTCCGGTTATAAAGGGGCCCCAAATTCTTTGATTATTTTATGTAAAATGTTATGTGGATATGAAACATAAGGACTCATGTGTATTTAGTTGTTGGAGATCATTTTTAAAAGACCACAAGTCCTTAACTCACCTAGCATTTTCATCACTTCAGGCTACACAAACCCTTCTTCCCTCCCTCCATACTTACGGCCCAAATCATCATCACAACACCTCCATTATCTAGCTTCAATCGACACATTCTAAGCATATCATAAGGTGTAAGAAGCATAACTAAGAAGGTGGGAAGCATAAAAAATGGAAGGACCTTCACATAGAGCTTTTATCCACCTTGTTTATCATCTTCATCATCTTGAGTTCTTCCCTAGCCTTGTGCTAGTAGTAAGCCCCTTTGTAACTTGATTTTACTTCTTATTTAGATGGTTAAAAGATTTGTATATGATTAATCATGAAGATCATGAAGAAACAAGAAGATGAACTTTAACATAAAACTAAATAGCATAAGAATCATTGTTGTTTTAGTATATGTATGAATCTTGATTGTGATTTCTTGAGAATATGATGTTAATCATCATAAGGAAACTTTTGTGATTAAACACATGATCTAGCAAGTGAGAGGATGATCTTGTGAAAAATCAAAGTGATCATCCTTTATGTAAACATGAACCTGAAAGATGAAGTTGTTTTTATGTAAGATGATGGTGGATAAATGATATAAGGCTTATAAATGGATAATTTCAAAGATAGTTTTCTCAAGAAACCAAGTTTATTTACATGATTTACATAAACATGATTTTTAGAGAAACTAAACACATTTTTAGTGTTAAATCAAAGCTAGAATCATGTTTGTAACAAGAAAAATACAAAAGAATTATTTTTTTTTAGAAAAATCATCCTAAATGTTGTAAAGGACCAAATTTTGCAAGAATGTGATTTACAAACAAATAACCACATTTTGAAGGGTAACTAAACCTACTAAATAACATACTAAGTTACTACAAATTTTTACAAAGTTTCAAGTTCATGTCATAGTGTACATTTCATATTTTTGGCACATGGTAAGTCTTGAATGATTTGTTGATGATTGATGATGATTTTTAAAAGAAAATGATATGCTTTGAAAGCATGGAAACCTCCATTTTTAAGGGGAAAATATGGTAAAATTTTTCTAGAACTTAAAAACTTAGAAAAATACTTTTAAACAAGTGTTTATAAGTAAATGTTAATCATGGTTTTTCATATAAAATTGCCATAATTTTTGTTACAAAAATTACAAATATTGGAGGTTGTTTTTTGATAAATAAAAGTGACTAAATATGTATTTAGAAAAATATATATTTAGATGTCATAATTTGTGTGATTACTTGTATATTATGTGTATCAGTTATATTATTTTAGGACTTGAAATAATATAACCTACCAAAATCCCAAGAATTATAAAACAAAATTTACCAAAATTCCAAGAAAACAAATTTATAATTTATACCGAAAAAGTTGACAAACCGAACAAGGAATATGGATTACATGTATATATATATTCCGGAATTAAGTTCATATATATTTTGACAAATAAGTTAAGCGGTATTTTTGAAAACAAAGAAACGAAAATTATAATTTTTACAAGTGTTACAAATATATCATATTTTTGTCAAGAAGAGAATACATTATTTTCGAATAGAGAAAGGATGTATATATTTCTTGAATTATTAGAAGATATATTGTTTTGAAGAAAATACATTTTCTTAAACAAATTTAGAATATATTATTTTTGGGGTGAAAATGGATTTTTAAATATTTTATAAGTTAATCTTGAAAATATATTATTTTTGAGGTTTATATGAAAATATAAGTATTTTTGCTAAGGAAGAATTATAAATAATTTTCTATAAAATTTTTCTTAAAATATATATCTTTTTAGAATACAAATTGGTGATTTTTATTGGTTAAAAATTATATTTCGGTAGATGTAAATACAAAAAATAAGTATTCTCGTACGTACGACTACACACCGGAATACACCACAAATACTTGGCAGAATACACAAGGATAATTATACCCATACTTGGGAAATATTCACGAAAAGAATTGCAAAATGAACTAAGGAAAAATATATGTTATTTTGACAATATTCCAAATAAATGGATAAATATAATTGAAGTTAAAGTATTAATATTTTAACTAATAATTATATACTTTGGAATATTATAATATACATCAATGATGCAACTCAAAATACACCAAGATTTCCAAAACAAATCTTAATGAACAACTAAGACAAAGAGTCGTTACACGACCTAAACGTCTAATAAAACATGGCACGTGTGTAGGTACTTCTACGACTCGTAGGAGGACCTTTGAATATACAAGACAGCTGGACGCAAACTTGTGAGTTCATGTCTCCCTTTTCTCTTAAATGTTTTCGGATTTATAACTCTCGGGGGTGGAATACATGTTACATATGTTTCAATGGTATGATTTGGCTATGAAATAAACTATTAGATCATGTGAGCATAGGCTGAAACTGAAATGCCAATAACTCTCATAAGAATCATGGACAAAGGTTAGATCTAACGGGTACGGCCGAGCCCCACTCATGGTCCTTATGTGACCACTTAGAGTGCTTTAGTGTCCTAGTCGAGGTGATTCGAAAACGTTCTAGGAGATTTGAGACAGTCAAGGTGATTTGATATGGTCAAGGGAATTTGACACGATCAAGGGAATTTGACACAGTCAAGGTGAATTTGACACGGTCGAGGAGAATTCGACACAGTCGAGGAGATTCGACAAAGACAAAAGTCTACTCATATTGAGTACTCCCTATGTCTTCACATACATTAATGTCCTTGCAAAACATTAATTGATCTATTCATAGACGCTTTTCATACCTGTTTTCAAAAGAGTCTCTCAAATGTTTACAAGTTTATCAGTACTCATACAAAACGCATGAACTCGCTCAACTTTTGGTGATGTTTTCAAAATTACATGTATTTCAGGAAACAAGTTGGATCTTGGGCGCTGGTGTTGTTTCTGGATGTAAATTTCAAGTTTAGATGTCATCCACTTTTTTTGGTTTGTAACTTAATCAGAAGTTGTGTTGTTTGAAACTTAAATGACTGGTTTTTGTAAAATTTTAAGTGTTTGTAAAATTTTAAACTCTATGAATGGATGAACATCGTTTTGATCATATAGTTGTTTATTATAAGCGAATGCAATGAGAACCGATCGAGTCACACGCATATGCTTCCGCAAAAGTCAGGGTGTGACCGTTTGGTATTAGAGCCTCGATTATAGTGAACTAGGATTTCCTTCTCGAGTCTAGACTACAATCACTAGGACTCTCTCACGAAAACATTTTTACAAAAAGGTTTATCATTGCATTTACAAAAGCACCAAGATCCATGAGTCAAACATTTTTCAAATAAAAAGACAAGGCAAGGACATTTGTAGGGAGGAGAATACCCCAAATTAAAATGCCAATTGAGGTATAGTCTAAGTGAGATAGACTTGCCAAAGACAAAATGAGCACCCCCCTCCGAAAGGACAAACGAGTGTTATATGTGACATGATGCATCTACTTGCCTGTTTATACTAAGTGACATATTTATTCATTAATATATATGCGTATAAGGGTACGGAATATTATTAACGTGAACGAGATACCTTCGACTTCGAATTTTATTATTGTTCTTGACTCGCACGATGAGACTATCGACCTCACGTTTATTGCCAAGCTCATGGCTGGAGTGATTACCAGACGAGATCCTGAGCTTGTTTCCGTAGGAGATGGTTGTTCTTCCCTCTCGAATGTGAAGGTGCCTAACTACGGTAGTGACGGCGAAGCGGAGGAGACAACCTTGGATAACAACCTTATTAGCAGGATGAGGTCCCTGTGGCTTTTGTGAAACAAGATTGACGACACACTTGACCAGACAAGGAAGATGAAGTACTAATCTTGAAGGTGCCCCTCCAACTACTAGGAATTCTCCTTATTCCTATTACGCCTAAGCATCGTGCCTATTTGTGCGTAACAATAACGGATGTTAGCGCATGGACCACCACAATGGTCCTTTCCATGTCGAAGGTATAAGGACAGTAGTGTCCCCTCTTTGGTTGATTATCTGCTTTGAACGAGGGAAAATTTGGGGTGACCATGCAAGACAATTTATTATTACAGGGGCCCACGTAATAACAACTTGTAGTGCATAGGGAACCTGGTGGACTCAGCGGGTCAAGCTAATGATCACCATTCATCCAAAAATTCCTAAGTGTTCACACCTTCATCTAATGGAACAATACCTAGATAGTTACTATAGCACTCTACAAAGTAGGAAATATGTCTTTGCCTACTTCGTGTCTGACACTTCTACCCGTATACGAGTCATTTGGGAACCGATATCTAAGCAAGTGAGGATGGCTAACACTCGGGAAAGATTCAGCAACTTTACACTCTCTATCACCCTATATGTGGTAGAAATGCACAACCCCCATCTCTTGGGAAGTATACCCGTCTTTGTGAAAACAAAGACCTAAGGAGACCAATGTAGAAGGAAAATAACTACTACTTTCATATTATGGAACTTGTATGACCGAGGTGATGTAACCTCGAGTTCATTTTGTTTTCCTCTGATAAAAAAACAATAAATCAAGTTGTCAAGCATATATGAAAACTCAGTAGTTGTTTTCTTACTTATACATTGTTGATTATATATGCATGTGATATTAGGTGATTACATGTTTGCTTGTGGTGATATATACCTCATAGATGATTATTGAATGTTGTCTAACCTACCCCATACCTTTTTACCAGAAGAAAATGCCGCCCAGACGTGACACAGACACCAATACGTTACCAAGAACTGAGGCCGAACTCAATGAGCGCATTTCCCAAGCTATAGCGCAGCATGAAGCCCTCCGCTCTGAACACAACGGTGGTACTTCCAGAAATAACTCTCCAACTGGCTGCACCTATAAACAGTTCCTGGACTGCAAGCCATTGAATTTTAACGGCACAGGAGGTGTCGTTGCTTTTGCTTGTTGGGCAGAAAAGACTGACTCCGTTTTGAGAATGAGTAAATGCTCGCCCGAGCAGAGAGTTATCTATATCTCAGGGTTGTTTTTGGATGGCGCACTCTCCTGGTGGAACCTTTAGGTTCAGACCCTTGGTGAAGCTACTGCTTATGCACTGAGCTGGGATGAACTCAAGGAATTGATGCGGAAGAAATATTGCGCCAGGGCCGAAATCCAGAAGCTTGAGACTGAGTTCTGGAATTTGAAAATGGACGGGTCGAAGAGTACCGAGTACATCCAACGCTTTCACGACTTGTCTAGGGTTGTTCCCTACTTAGTCGAGCCTGAATCCAAGAGGATTGAACGATTCACTTGGGGACTTGCACCTCAAATCCTGAGCATGGTTACTACCTCAAAGCCTCCAACCATCACAGAGGCTATCGATTTGAGTGTTGCGCTTACTGAAGATGCTCTTCGTATGGGAAAGTTTTCAGGATCTGAGACAAACAAGAAAGAAAATCATGTGGGGTCATTGGGCGGCAATAAGAGAAAGTTTTTGAACCTGAAGAAAGGCACCCAAGTCAGTTATGACAACTCCAATACAAACAAAAGAAGGGAAGTGAACCCGCCTCGTGGCATGAAAGCTTATGGAGCCGCTAATAAGGCTGGTGGTAAGGTTTATTTAGGGACTAAGCAGAGATGTGATGAATGCAAGTTTCACCATGAAGGTCGATGTCTAAGGCCTAAGTGCGACAGATGTGGAAAAGAATGACACAGCAAGGATGTTTATTGGGCGAAATATCCCAAACAAGGGGAAATGATGACTGCAACCAAGACGGAAATGATAATGGTAGAGTTCTAGGTTGTTTCAAATGTGGTGAAGTGGGGCACTTTAGGAAAGATTGCCCTAAGAAGAACCAGACAAGGAAGAGTCTTCACGATCGGAGCTCGTGAAGCACGCCAGGATCCAAATGCAGTTATGGGTACATTCCCTACTAACCAACTCTATGCATTCATTTTGATTGAAACTGGCGTCGACTTTAGCCTTGTATCCATAGAACTTCAGAACCTAATTGGCCTAGTTTCAAGTAAGCTAGACGTCCCATATTCTATAGAGTTAGTAAATGGGAAATTGGTCAAAAAGGATGAAGTTGTTAAGGGTTGTACCCTAAAGCTTGGAGAGCGGGAATTTTCTATTTGAACTCCTACATGTAGATTTGGGAAGTTATGACATTGTAGTCAGCATGGATTGATTATCCAAGGATAGAGCTGAAGTTGTTTGACATAAGGAAATTTTTTTGCATCCCCTTGTAAATGATGAGAGACTTATAGTACACTACCTTCTTACGATTGATGCGAGGGCACTAGGCCCCATAAGTCGGTGGATTGCGACATCCCACATTGGTCATAAGGGTACAGAAGTGCCTTCGAAAAGGCTGCATAGCCTTCCTTGCTCATGTTGTCGATAAGGAGACCAAGGAGCCAAAGCTAGAAGACATCCCCGTCATGAGGGAATTCCCAGAAGTCTCTCCCAAAGACTTGCCTGGGTTACCTCCACGACAACAAGTGGAGTTTAGGATAAACCTAGTGCCAGGAGCGGCACCCGTGGCAAATGCACCCTACCGAATAGCTGCATTCAAGATACAAGGACTAACGACTCGACTACAAGAACTGCTAGAACGAAGGATCCATCAGACCAAGCTTCTCGCCTTGGGGAGCTCCAACGCTATTCGTTAAGAAGAAAGATGGCAGATTCCGTTTGTGCATCGACTTCAAGGAATTGAGTAAGCTATCCATCACGAATCGGTATCCTTGCCGAGGGTTGATGACTTGTTCGACCAATTACAAGGCTCTAGTTACTACTCGAAGATCGACTTCAGGCCAGGATATCCTCAACTGCGAATACAAGAAGAAAGTATCCCTAAAACGGCCTTTAGGACTCGATATGGACATCTCGAGTTCCTTGTCATGCCGTTTGGCTTAACAAACACACCAACAGTATTCATGAACCTCATGAATAGGGTGTGCAGGCCATACCTGGATAAGATTGTGGATATGTTCATTGATGACATCCTTATTTACTCACGAACCCAGGAGGAACATGAGCAACACTTGCGAGCTACCCTAGAACTTTTGAAGAAGGAGTAGTTGTATGCGAAGCTGTCGAAGTGCGAATTTTGATCTCGCGAGGTACAATTCCTAAGTCACATGGTAAATGAGAGTGGAATTCACAACGACCCTGCTAAGAAGAAAGCAATCAAGAATTGGGAAGCCCCAAGGACGCCAACTACAATACGACAATTTGTAGGGATTAGTAGGCTATTACAGACGAATCATAGGGGACTTTTCAAAGATTGATCAACCACTAGAAACCCTAACCTAGACGGTACCCATCTTGCCTCTACCTGGCAGTATCAAGGGATTAGTGGTTTATTGTGACACTTCTTGACAAGGTCTTGGTTGTGTGTTGATGCAACGAGACAAAGCCATCGCGTACGCATCATGTCGATCGAAGGATCATGAGAAGAACTGCACCACGCACAACCTTGATCTGGGTGCGGTGAATCACGCACTAAAGATTTGGCATCATTACTTGTATGGAAAACATTGCATGATATTTACTGATCACAAGAGTTGCAGCACATCTTTGATCAGAAGGACTTAAACATGAGATAACGAAGATGGATTGAGCAACAAAATGGGTATAATTGTGAGATTAAGTATCACCTAGACAAGGCGAGCATTGTAGCAGACGCCTTGAGCCGCAAGGAACACGCAAAGCCTCTAAGGGTGCGAGCCTTAGAGATGACCATACAAACGAACCCCGCTACTCGGAGTCGTGAAGCTGAGCAAGAGGCGCTCAAACCAGAGAACCTTCAAGCTGAAGCATTACGTGGAATAGGAGTGCAATTATTGCCTAAGGTAAACGGAACATTATATTTCTTGGAACGACTTTGGGTTCCCTTCCGCGACAATTTATGTACGCTGATTTTGGGACCAGGCTCATAGGTCAAGGTACTCGATCCATCCTGGATCCAACAAGATGTACCACGACTTGAAGGATTAGTATGGGTGGCCCTGGATGGAAGCTGATATAGCTAGATATGTGGGTAACTGTCTTACTTGTGCCAAAGTTAAGACAGAATACCAGAAACCATCAGGGCTGCTGCAACAGCCTGAGGTTCCCATGTGGAAGTGGGAACGAATCTCAATGGATTTCATTACAAAGCTACCGAGAACCCAAGGAGGGCATGTCATGATTTGGGTAATTGTTGATCGACTCACAAAACCCGTACATTCACTACCGATTAGTGAGGAAGACAGCACAAGGAAATTAGCAGAGATTTTTCTTAGAGAGATTGTGGCACGTCATGGAGTGCTTGTTTCTATTTTATCCGACCAAGATGGTCGTTTTGTGCCGAGGATAAGCCAGATGTTTCAGAAGGCGTTTAGGTCACGGTTGAACCTGAGTACTGTATTTCACCCTCAGGCGGACGACCAGAGTAAATGAACGACACATACTTTGGTAGACATGCTACGTGCTTGAGTGATGAACTTTGATGAAAAGTTGGAATATTCACTTGCCTTTAGTGGAGATTTCCTACAATAATAGCTATCACACCAACATTCAGGCCACCCCGTTTGAAGCTTCATCTGGACCTAAGTGTCGGTCCCCGTTGTGATTGGGCGGAGACCGGAGTTAAACGAGTTATTGACCCCGAGATGGCTCGGGAAAATATGGACAAGATCGTTCAGATACGTGATCGTATCAAGTCGGCACATGATATACGAAAGGCTACGCCGACAAGCGGCGGAAACCATTGGAATTTGAGTTGGAGGTGTTGTTTTAATGAAAGTCTTTCCTTGGAAAGGCGTGGTACGATTTGGAAAAGCGTGGGAAGTTGAACCCACGATATATTAGACCTTTCAAGATCCTGGAGAGGATCGAAACCGTTACATACAAACTAAAGCTTTCAGAAGAGCTTAGTAGTATTCAGGACGCGTTTCACGTGTCTAACCTCAGGAATAGTCCTACTCAAGAAACAGTTGACATTCCTGCAAACAAGATTCACATCAATGACAAACTCCAATTTACTAAAGAACCTTTTAAGTGTACGGACTGGAAGTCCACAAAACACGGAGGAGTCGTTTTAAATTTGTTAAAGTTCATTGGAATTCACATCATGGCCCATAATTTACTTGGGAACATGAAGGCCAAATCAAGTCTAAGTATTCATATCTGTTTCACAACTCCCCTACAACCAATAACACCGCTTGAATTTCGTGACAAAATTCTTTTAACGGGGGGAGAATGTGACAACTGGCACTTTTTCGTGTATTCCGTACAATAATAAACAGTAATCTGTACTTTAGTGACTGTGCACGGTTGAATTAACAAGACGAATGAATATCTGATTACTGTCATATACATACAAAGGCTTTTCATGTTGCAAGATTGTTCATCATTATTACATGCAACACAATATGGTACAATTAGTGCACAAAACAAAGTTAGCACATTTATCAGACAAACTAGAAGTACTGACTGGAGTTCAGTACTTAGACAGACGTGATGTTAAGACACAGAATGAGCCCGAAACCAAGTGTTACACTAGAATAGTATGTAGGAAAGTAGGGAATACAAAACTGCCTTCCTAGTTATGATTTAAGTGCCAGAAACACACTAAAACTGCAGAATTCTGCAGAAAATAACAAAATTCAGCAATTTACAGCATTTTAACAACTAAATATAATGCAGAAATGTGGTTTAATGGTCCAGAATACTTTCCTAAGTGTCGGGAATTAGGGGTGTTCAAAAAACTCGTGGCTCGCAGCTCGCTCGAAAAAAGCTCGAAGAAAGCTCGGCTCGATATTGGCTCGGTTGTAAACGAGCCAGCTCGGCTCGGCTCTGTTTGTAAACGAGCCGAGCTCGAGCTTGGCCTGGCTCGGCTCGTGAGCTGGCTCGATAAGGTTTACATCGTTAATTTTTTTGTCCCACATCGCTTAGAAAACAAAAACTAAGGGAGTATCTCCCCAATAAAAGAAGGTAAAGACAATGTACAAAGATAATTAACTATTTATACTTGCATATTTAGCCATATGGTTAAATTAAATGGAAATTATGACCCTTAGTCTATGAAGAAACTTATTTTTAAGGGCTTTTTAAGCAGTAAATGTTGCGGTTCATTATTAGTTCGAGCTAGATCGAGCCGAGCCGAGCTAGCTTGAATTCTAATCGAGTCGAGCTCGAGCCTCAAATCTCAGCTCGATTTGAAATTTGAGCTCGAGCCGAGCCAGCTCGAATCGAGTTCGAGCCAAGCTCGAGCTGGATCTAGCTCGGCTCGTTTACAGCCCTATCGGGAATCAAAACTGTCATAAAAGGAAACATAAAGCACATTAAACTGCGCAATTTAGCACCTTAACGAACCGGTAACCAACCGAACACTACCCGAAACACCAAATTTTCACTAGAAGCATTGTTTTAGTATTACGAAGCTAGTTATGACCACCAAACATCATATTACATCTTAAAAACACTTAAACACCTAAACCCCTAAATTTAACACTTAACACTAACTAGAACTTGTAACTTCCAATTGAGATGTAACTAGACCCCCCCATCTAATGGCCGGTTATAAAGGGGCCCCACATGCCCCAAATTCTTTGATTATTTTATGTAAAATGTTATGTGGATATGAAACATAAGGACTCGTGTGTATTTAGTTGTTGGAGATCATTTTAAAAAGACCACAAGTCCTTAACTCACCTAGCATTTTCATCACTTCAAGCTACACAAACCCTTCTTCCCTCCCTCCATACTTACAACCCAAATCATCATCACAACACCTCCATTATCTAGCTTCAATCCACACATTCTAAGCATATCATAAGGTGTACGAAGCATAACTAAGAAGGTGGGAAACATCAAAAGTGGAAGGATCTTCACATAGAGCTTTTATCCACCTTGTTTATCATCTTCATCATCTTGAGTTCTTCCCTAGCCTTGTGCTAGTAGTAAGCCCCTTTGTAACTTGATTTTACTTCTTATTTAGATGGTTAAAAGATTTTGTATATGATTAATCATGAAGATCATGAAGAAACAAGAAGATGAACTTTAACATAAAGCTAAATAACTTAAGAGTCATTGTTGTTTTAGTATATGTATGAATCTTGATTGTGATTTCTTGAGAATATGATGTTAATCATCATAAGGAAACTTGCTAGATTGTGATTAAACACATGATCTAGCAAGTGAAAGGATGATCTTGTGAAAAATCAAAGTGATCATCCTTTATGTAAACATGAACTTGAAAGATGAAGTTGTTTTTATGTAAGATGATGGTGGATAAATGATATAAGGCTTATAAATGGATGATTTCAAAGATAGTTTTCTCAAGAAACCAAGTTTATTTATAAGATCGACATAAACATGATTTTTAGAGAAACTAAACACATTTTTAGTGTTAAATCAAAGCTAGAATCATGTTTGTAACAAGAAAAATACAAAAGAATTATTTTTTTAGAAAAATCATCCTACAAGTTGTAAATGACCAAATTTTGCAAGAATGTGATTTACAAACAAATAACCACATTTTAAGGGTAACTAAACCTACTAAATAACATACTAAGTTACTACAAATTTTACAAAGTTTCAAGTTCATTCATAGTGTAAATTTCATATTTTTGGCACATGTTAAGTCTTGAATGATTTGTTGATGATTGATGATGATTTTTGAAAGAAAATGATATGCTTTGAAAGCATGGAAACCTCCATTTTCAAGGGAAAACTATGACAAAATTTTTCTAGAATTTAAACACTTAGAAAAATATTTTTAAACAAGTGTTTATAAGTAAATTTTAATCATGGTTTTTTCATATAAAATTGCCATAATTTTTGTTACAAAAATTACAAATATTGGAGTTTGGTTTTTGATAAATAAAAGTGACTAAATATGTATTTAGGAAAATATATATTTAGATGTCACAATTTGTGTGATTACTTGTATATTATGTGTATTAGTTATATTATTTTAGGACTTGAAATAATATAACCTACCAATATCCCAAGAATTATAACACAAAATATTACTAAAATTCCAAGAAAACAAATATATAATTTATACCCAAAAAGTTGACAAACCGAACAAGGAATATGGATTACATATATATATATATATATATTCCGGAATTAAGTTCATATATATTTTGACAAATAAGTTAAGCGGTATTTTAGAAATCAAAGAAACGAAAATTATAATTTCGAATAGAGAAAGGATATATATATTTCTTGAATTATTAGAAGATATATTATTTTGAAGAAAATATATTTTCTTAAACAAATTTAGAATATATTATTTTTGGGGTGAAAATGGATTTATAAATATTTTCTAAGTTAATCTTGAAAATATATTATTTTTGAGGTTTATATGAAAATCTAATTATTTTTGCCAAGTAAGAATTATAAATATTAATATTTTAACTAATAATTATATACTTTGGAATGTTATAATATACATCAATGATGCAACTCAAAATACACCAAGATTTCCAAAACAAGTCTTAATGAACAACTAAGACAAAGAGTCGTTACACGACCTAAACGTCTAATAAAACATGGCACGTGTGTAGGTACTTGTACGACTCGTAGGAGGACCTTTGAATATACAAGCCAGCTGGACGCAAACTTGTGAGTTCATGTCTCCCTTTTATCTTAACTGTTTTCGGATTTATAACTCTCGGGGGTGGAATACATGTTACATATGTTTCAATGGTATGATTTGGCTATGAAATGAACTATTAGATCATGTGAGCATAGGCTGAAACTGAAATGCCAATAACTCTCATAAGAATCATGGACAAAGGTTAGATCTAACGGGTACGGACGGGCCCCACTCATGGTCCTTATGTGACCACTTAGAGTGCTTTAGTGTCCCAGTCGAGGTGATTCGACAACGGTCAAGGGGATTTGACACAGTCAAGGTGATTTGATACGGTCAAGGGAATTTGGCACAGTCAATGTGAATTTGACACAGTGAGGGGAATTCGACACAGTCGAGGAGATTCGACAAAGACAAAAGTCTACTCATATTGAGTACTCCTATGTCTTCACATACATTAATGTCCTTGCAAAACATTAATTGATCTGTTCATAGACGCTTTTCATACCTGTTTTCAAAAGAGTCTCTCAAATGTTTACAAGTTTATCAGTACTCATACAAAACTCATGAACTTGCTCAACTTTTGTTGATGTTTTCAAAATTACATGTATTTCAGGAAACGAGTTGGATCTTAGGCGCTGGTGTTGTTTCTGGATGTAAATTTCAAGTTTAGATGTCATCCACTTTTGTTGGTTTGTAACTTAATCAGAAGTTGTGTTGTTTGAAACTTAAATGACTGGTGTTTGTAAAATTTTAAACTCTATGAATGGATGAACATCATTTTGATCATATAGTTGTTTATTATAATCGAATGCAATGAGAACCGATCGAGTCACACGCGTACGCTTCTACAAAAGTCAGGGTGTGACAGCCTTGCAACAAGGAGTATTGGATCAAGGAGATATACGTTATGCTGGAGTGATCAGTGATTGTGCTATAAGAGAATTTGGATATGTTGGTAATCTACCAGACAAGAAGATCTACAAAGGATTGTTAATTGTGCAATGGTGTTATTTCTACCATGTTTTGATGCAATGCTTTGCTCCTAGAAAGTTAGAAAGTAGGGTTCGATGGAATGGGACATCATTTGTCATCTGCTATGATTGCTTTAACCTTCAACCAGCTGTAAAATTTTTCAAGAATGATCATTCGAGCATTACAAACTCATTTGGGTTACAAAGCTGGAAATTTGAAGCTCATGTGTTTGTATCCTAGATTCTTGATGTTGTGTATTAAATACTTGATTCCAGGCTTGTCGGTTGATGTAGGTTTAGAGGCTTACAAACCAGATCATATGACGAAACGTATATTCAAAGATTGTCGTAGAGCATTACCTTCTAGACGCTCAAATAGACTTCCAGCTAAAACAAAGATGCTTGGTGCAATTGTTTAAGCTGAAAATTACAATCTAGCTGCAAATCAGACATGGATTCCAATTTCAAACGACGTTGATCGGATCTTTGAAGCTGGTGCAGATGATGAAGATGTACTGGTGAACATTCAACAACATCCGGTGGTTGTTCAACATCATGTTGATCCTCAACAACCTCCATTGATGAATCCTCAACCACAAATCCAAGAACCTGCAGTGCAAGAACCTAAAGTACAAGAACCAGTGGTTAATGGACCCGATAATGTAGAAGAACCACGTTAACATGCTGAACAGTTACAAGAAGCAGAGAATGTTGAAGTACATGAACATCATAGTGGAGAGAATGTAGTTACTGGAGGTGAAGAACAAGATGACACATTGAATTTGGATAATGAGATTTCTGAAATTGATTCTGCTTTAGCAACTGAAGGACGAGTTTCATTGAAAGGAAAAGATAAGGTTGGTGATGATGATGTGATGTTAAATGAGAAAGAATATAGAAAGTTATTCAAGAAAGAATTTATAGATAAGTTGAGTGAGGAAGATCAAATGAAGCTTGCTTGTTTTTAGAAGCAAGGTTACTACTCTGAGTCCCTCTTCTGAGTAGGCAACTAGGTTGAAAGATTGGAATGAAAAAATTGATGAATATTGATGCTTGGTCAAGGTCGTTTTAAGTTGAAGACTTATAAACATCGAAGAACAGGTGAAGGAAGTTCGAGTTTTGCACAGGCTACTCTGATTGTTTCACGAACAGAAGTTGAAGTTGGTGTTTATGTTGCTACTACTGTTGTGTCAAGTAGTGTTGTTAGGGCTTTTGTGCCTGTCGATCCATTTTCGTAGATTACTTCTCGAGGAATTCTGTTTTCCACTTTCACTCAAACAAATAATGACACGTGGGGTAATCCTTTACCTATAAATTTATTGTTTCCACAACACAATGTTCCACATCTTCCTAGTCCACCACCAAGAGTTCATGTTTCTTTATTGTTTACATCATTACCTAGATAACTTGGGTCAAGTAATTTTTTTTGTAAGGCCTCCTCCTCGATGACCTGTTATGCCAGAGGTTAGACCACGACCAATGGGCCACAGGATTAAAAGACCAGCTAGACCGAGTGTTGAAGAACCTAGAGCTAGAGCTGAAAGACCAATTGGTCCAAGGCCTGAAGTGTTAAGTATAAAGGTTCTACACAAAGTGCACGTGATAGTGGTGTTGGGGAAAAACCAAGACTTTGTGATTATGTGAAGAAGACATTTGATGAGATTCAAAAGTTTTTAGGAGTTCAAACACATGCTATACGTCAGAATTCACATTAAGTTATTATGCTAGATAATGAAAGAAAGATTGTTGGCTTAACTGCTATTGTTGCTAATTAAGAACGACAGCTGAAGACATTTGAGCATCATGATAAAGTCTACGTTGAGTGGCACACAAGAATGGTTAAGGGGAATGAGCATATTAAGAAGTTGATTAGTGAGCTTGTGGAACTAATTGCTGCTCAGGGGAAAAATGTCCAGATAAGATGCAAGGTAGATGAATTAAAGAAGTTACGGGAAGATTTCAATTGAGACAATGATCCTAAATCTGTAGGGCTTAGGGAGCAGCCAAGTAGTTCACAAGTTATTGTAACTGCAACCGAAGCAACGACTAAGGGGGAGCCTGGGGTGATATAGGTACGAGTGGAGGAACAACAAAAGTTGAAGTGACATAAAGTGTTAGTGGAGATAAAGGTGTGGAAAGTATGCCTGACGATTCAGATCATGAAAAAGATATTCAAGAAGAAAATTATTTGGTAAACGATGATCCGGAAGAAGGTGAGATAGTAGAAGGTATTCTAGAGGATTGTAAGTCGGATGATGATGTTGCTAATGTTGTTGAGGTTGAAATAAAGAACGGTGAAGGAATTGCTTATACTTGCGAAGACATTGCTAACATTGATTATGAGTCTTATAGAGTGATACTTATTCAGATGAAGATGTTGAAGAAATTTCAAATCCCGAAGTTATTCCAGAAGAAACAATATATGCTTTTAAGAAATGGATAAAGGAACTAGTGCCTGAGTTGACTCAGAAGAAACATTATGTGAATTCTCGTGGTGAATATTGGCAGATTATTAGTCGGGATTATGATGAAAAGAACAAATTGATAATGATAAAGAAAACAAACGGTGTTTAGTACTTCAAATGCAGAGCTAATATTTGAGAAGTTTGCCGGCATGTGATCTTCATCATTTGGCTTAGTTAGATCTTAATAATCGGGCATCGACTGCTAACATGAATGGATTAATTAATAATCTTGTTATAGAGAGCCGAGGAAGCAGTGGAAGATGTTCAAACCAGCTGTTGGTAGACAGGTGAAGAACAGGGATCCTGTAACTGGTGAAAGAATTTACAAGATGGTATACAAACCTGCTGAGTGTTTAAGAAAGATTCTAATGAGAGAATTTGATCTATGTTTCTTGAAGGATATAAGGTGTTGGTATGTTGATGGAAAGACAGGATAAGCTGTTATCACACGAAAGAATGTCTTGGATGAAATGATCAGAATTTTGGATCCTATGTGGCTCGTAAATATGAAGGTAGAAGATTTAAAGAAATTGAAAAGACATGCTTTACAGTTTCATGATGATATGCGAACACTGACATTGTAATACATCAGAGTAGTTCAATTTTGTGTGATGGGGGAGTCTGTAAATGCACTGAAGTGATGAAGTGCTGGATTCGACAACGTTCACATTGATGAGGGTCTTTAATGTAACTTTTGTATTTGGTATTGTAAATATGACTAAGTGTCATGATTGTCTGAATTACTATGTAATATCTTGGAACTATGGGTTCCGAGGTTAGTGTCCGTAGTATTTGGTTTATTCAGAGGAATGTATACTCTGAACATGTTAGTGCGTATTATAGGTTAGTTCTTCGGAACATTTGAATGTTCCGAAGTATGTTGGTTATGCCTATATATATGGCTTTGTTTATGTAATTTGTAGGCTTTTAAAAATTTATACTTCTGCAAACTCAGTGTTTGCAATGTTTGAATACATGTGTGATTATTGGTGAAATCTCTGTCTCTACTCCTTCTGATATCGTGTCTACAATGCATACAAACTTCATGATGGATTCCCCACATCATGAAGTATCGGTTTCGTGATTTGATACGTGTGTTAGAGAGTTAACTGACCTTACTAGTGGCATGTGCATACCTTTTTTAACAATATTCCCATTTGTGTAAGTTAGCACTAGTGCCACATGTCAACACCTAATATCTTCCTACATTTTGTAAGGTTTTGGCTCTTTGTCGAATACCCTATTTTTCAAAAGTTGTAACAGGTATCTTTAGTTTTTTGTGAAATTACCATTTTGTCCATCTAAATGGTTTATAATGTATTACAGATCTAGGAAGAAATTTTAACAATTGATCATAGAGATGGGGGGTTGTAGGCAAGCCACCTAAGATGGGACATAATTTATAGGCTGGAAGGGTATAACGGTAATTGTAGTTGCACATGCAAGTCAAATGTCATTTAGTATAAACATTATAACTTTTGATACATCATTCTTTAAAAAATACACCATAAAATTGAGGGTTTTTTAATCTTAACAACGAGTATACCATTGTATACTTTATCGTGTTTTCTATCTGGACATGTTTTTTGTGTTTTTTAAACTAGATGCTTATGATGTATTTTTAACTAGACATTTTTCATGGCGTCTTACATAAAGCACTATAAATTTAAACTTCGTTTTTATTACATTTTTTAAATTTATTTTAATGTTGTTTTTACATCATTATTATATGGTGTTTTTTCAAGGCGTTTTTACGTCGTTATATGGTGTTTACTTGGTGTCTTTATGTCATTTTCATGGCGTTTAAAAATATTTTGGGGTTTTAAAGATTTTAGGATGTTTCATGAAAAAGGCCATGAAAAACACCATATAAAACGACTTAAAAACACTATGTTTTTTAAAAATTATACAAGAAACACAGTTTAAATTTACGGTCATGAAAAACTACCATGCAAAATGTACATTTAAAAAACGTCATAAACATCCAGTTTTGAAAAACACCATAAAATGTCCAGTTTATAAATGCCATAAAAATCGAGTTCATCTTTTTTGCAAAAGTATATCAATAGTATACTCGTCAGAAAGATATAAAAACATTCAATTTTATGTTGTAATTAAAAAAAACTGATGATGGAAGGATAAATAACCATGTTCTAATGCATCTAATTATACAGTTTTAAGTGTTTGTTACTATAGAACATGGTTACTTTGAGTTTAATTTTAATTTGCAGGTACCTGGAGCTTAACGGATGGCCTTTGGAGCTTAACAGAGGGTTTTTAGGGAGCTATATGAAGCATTGGAAGTACATACACAAGACACCTTGCGCCAATTGTCAGTTATACTCACAAAAATTAGGGTTTTCACCCTATTTAAAAATAACCCTTCCCGCAAACGAATAAACACCTCTACCCTAGCTGTTTTTTACCTTCCAAGGACAAATTTTGGAGTTCCAAGCCTCAATTCTCTTAATTCCTTTATGCAATCAAGATCCACAACAGTCCTAAATATTCCCATGATAATGATGAATGGTTAAATCCTTTTGTAATCACCTCTAGGCGGATGGTTCATTTATGTGAAACTCAAGCGTTGTTTACTTTATTTTTTTGGATTTCTTTTCATTGTTTGAAGGGTACTTGTGGTTTAGTTTATTTAAACAAGCTATTTTTGTTGAAATTATTCATCTTGTACCATTTGCATTCGGTTTAGTTGCATCGTGAGCAGTTTGGTTATTTGGAGGGTTTTTGGCACTTATGATTTGATAATTGGATTGGATAAGATGATATTAAAAACTTGTCTTTAATTATCACTTGATTTAAACCATTCGCAAGACCATGTCTATGTGGTGTCTATCTAATTAAATAGGTTTGGGTGAATTATTGAGCCGAAAGTCCGGAGACGGCTACATTTCTTTAAATATTATGTCATTCTTAAACCTTATCTGATGTAGGATCAACCTTCAAGATGAAAACAATTAATAGGAAAAGAGAAAACAATGGGCATATAGAACTCAAAAGCTTAAAAAATTCTAATAATCATCAAAAACTCCCTTATTCCATTCTAAAACATAAGAGTAAATTACACTTTGTGTCCTTTAAGTATACCTGGAATTATGAAACGTGCCCTTTAAAAGATTTAATTTCAGTTTATATCCTTTTAAGAAAACTAAGTAAATTATTTCAGTTAGGTTTAATTAGATCAAGGGCAAAATTGGTATTTCACACTCCCTTGCATCAGATTCCCTTTTATATTCCACACTTAACACAAACCCTCTCTCTCCCTATCACCACCACCTGCCTCCCCCACCACCACTGCCACCACAACCACTGCCGCCTCCCACCACCACCATTGCACCCCAACAAACCCTTAATCAATGGGGATCCAACAGCAACCACTAGCAACGCCACCACAACTTTCTCCTCTGTCGTGTATCTGAAATGGAGATCGAACTGGGAGTGTATGAGTAGGAGTAAAATCGATGGTGCCTAGAGGTGGTCACCTAAGGTGGTTCCGGTTGTGGATGAGCAATGGCGGTCAGTATGGATGATTTCAAATGGAAAGGGTGAATCAGTGATGGTGACTAGTGGCGTTCGAGAGTTAGGGTTTGTGGTAGAAGTTGCAGGTTTGGGGGGTTCTCAGGTAGGGTGTTTGGTGGTGGAAATGGAAAGATGGTAGAGGGGTCGTGAAATTGATGTAGACTAGAAAAAGGGATACGAAATCGGACCTGTTGATTCACACATAATACCAGGAACGATTCTTCCAAAATTCGTTGATTCACGAAGAATACCGAAAAATTGGGGTTTCACACACAAAACACTCACTAGTGAATTGGGAGAGAAAAATGACTTTTCATATAACTAAAAACTTATTATCTTCCTCCCATTATAATCATATAAATAACAACGAAAATTAAAAACGGGCCCCAGAAAACAATTGGGCCAAAAGCTAGAGCAAAATAAAAGTCCACCAAAATCAGTAAAAACATAAAAAGATAAATAACTCGTAGAAATAAGCGTTTTTAGGCCCGAACGATGACCCAAACAGCCATCGGCGTTTGTAGAAAGATGGAGCTCGTTCTCACGATCGTTTCGCCTGGTCGCACGCCCAAACCGGACCCCGTAGCCCAAGTTAGAGCCATTTTAGTGAAGCCCCTTTTGTCACACGATCTTGGGCCTCCAAATACAAGATGGCCCGCTTCTCCACACTTGGGCCGCATTAGAAATGGTGGTTGCAGAAGGAGGTGGGTAATCGGTGAAAGGGGGTAGAAGGTGTTGGCGACGATGGAGGTGGGGCTAGGGTTTCGAGGTAATTGTTAATTTGAAGTGATAGAATAACCGTGAATCTTGTTCTCGATGTATTGCATCAGATTGGAGGATTAGTGTGTTTACCCTTTAAAAATTATGAATTTATGGGTTCGTGTTCATGTTGATCTTGGTATTCTTTAATATTCTGGTCAAAAAGTACATAGAAGGTGTTGACGACAGTGGAGGGCGGGGCATGTCACACCCTTAATTTCCTCAAAACAGTGTTACCGCGAGGCGTGTGACTGACCAGAATCATACCACCAATCATATTGAACAATTTAAAATAAGATAAATAAAGTAAATCCATCACTACTAATATGATTAGTGACAAAACATTCGAAGTCTAAAATTATTTGCGGAAGCATAAAGTCTAACGTCTCAATAATTATTTTAAATCGTTATTTCCAATAAAAACCAAACAAGGGTTCTACATAGCCACTACACTCCTCCATGCAATCTCCAGCGCGACACCTAAGGACCTGCAAGCATGCAGTAGGGTGTCAACATAAACTTGGCGAGTTCACTGTTTTTAAAGTATTTTTATAAAAAACATAAGTTATTAAGTTACTGGGTTATAAAACATGTCATGTGGAGCTACCCCATCGTTAAGGTACTAAATTATGTGGTACCGATACTTTGACGATGTAGTTGTTTTGCCCCAGGTCAATGTCTATCATCATTGAACAGTGCCAAGGCATACAAGTTCTCGCCCGTCCTCTAAGGCCCGGTGTGAGGTTTGTCAAACCTAATTACGCTATCAACTAATATCCCGCTTGCCCGGCCCGATGATTACTTGGTATTTATCGTATGGGGACTTTGTGAAAGAGTTTCGTTTAGTCCGCTAAAGACATGAATTATAAATATTAATTAGTTATTATTCCGTTCCCTCGAAATATTAGGTTCCCAACCACCGGGAATACATGCTTATACCTTTACTTTGCTTGGAAGATTAAATTACTTGTCCTAAGTTGGTCAACCACTTCGTAGTATGGTTACTAATATTTATTAGGTTGTATAAAAGTAAGTCACGTATTTTCTGCACGTATCTAGCAGGTTGCATGTACAGAAACGCCATTACATATGTCATACCAGTCAAATACAGAAACGCATATTCTTAATGAAAGCCCATAGTTAGAACAGTACAAGTGTGCAGCCCACAATAGGAGTATGGTCCAAAACAGTGTACAACCCAATGTAGTGTGCGGCCCACTATCAAGTGTGTGGCACATATTAGTATGTGCGGCCATTCGATAGTGTTCGGTCATGCAATGAAGGGTTGTACATTGTGCATCAGATATTGGTAAAACAAGAACGTGCGGACTTCGTATTGTGCGACCTTGCTTATCCTATTTGTAATTTGTGCAGTCAAAGATTGTATAATACAAGGGTGTGCGACATAGTAATGTGCGGTCTATGTGATATGCATCGTAATTGTGTACAACGTGCAGCTCAAGGTGTACATTTAAGAGTGTGTGGTTTCAATCCAACTGATCAAATCAAACGCAAATCAAGCAGGCAATCATTCATTCATTTTACAAGATCAAAACTAACAATAAACACATCAAATCTTTATGGACAATCAGATCTATCAAGCATTACAGTAGAATTTCCAGTACTATAATGTCATGTAAAAATAAATCAAACAATCACCCAACACATATCATTTCTATCATGGTTCATGTACAAACAAATCTAAACCATCCATTAGCGTATTAACTTAATTCAGATTTAACGATAATCACAAGATCATAACCCACAACAAATGACAGAGTATAGCCGTATACAGGCAGTACTTAAACATCCATTGGATCGGTTTCAATCGATCGGATAAAATATCGTACCAGTGATTAGAGTTATTACCCTAATAACGGGCGGAGTTTCGGGGTTTAGGGGTATTATTCCCGATAATTTTTGCCTGCTAGAAATTTGAGAGAGAAAGAAATGATGAACGTTTTGAAATGAAGCTGGAAGCCTCAATATATAGGCTGATTCGGGGACTCGCTCGCGCCCCGCGAGCCCCATCCCTCTCTCTCTCTCGCGCCCTGCGAGGAAGTCCCATCTATGCGTAGGGTT
>JARYGA010024914.1:0-19078 GCA_030545235.1 Helianthus tuberosus
ATGATAATATTTGTAAACTTAAAATGGTTAAGAGAACGGTTGAAAGATTGGAAGTGGGTGTGAATTATAAATGGAGGAAAAGGGTTTATTTATAGTTTTCGGTTGATATGGCGCGTCTCTTTTCGGACATTCTTTATTAAATGTGTCAGTCTTCCGCTTTTTAAAGCTCTTTCGGTTTCTTGTCGCAAACTTATGCAGTCATTAGTTAGATGGCCATAATCTTTGTGATAGTCACAAAAAAGATTTGGGTCTTACCCTTTTTATTGCGCATTCGTTGCGCAACCTTGAACTGGTGGTTCTCAGCTGATAATACCACTGATGGGGTTTTGGAGAGGGGTGTCCATTATCTTCCTCTATTTTCTTGTTTGACCTCTTTCTTGTATCCGATCTGATTGATGGTTGCGCATGCATCTTCTGAGGAACGAGGTCTTTCACTGTAACCAGACGCCTTCCATGTTGAATTTCGCCCTTTCCTGTTACGTCTATTGGACTCTTGGTAACCGGCGTGCTGGTTATGATTGTACTGATAGCCTTCGTTGCCGGTCAGATTTTTCTCTGTCTGTGCAATGATCTTTGCAATCGCAATAAATGTTTCTTAATCTTTCGGACAATCGTCCCTTCTGGATACCCTTCGAATTAAATCGTCACACTTGACAGCTCTCATGAAGTGCGTGCGCATGATTTCATCACCTATATTGCCTATTTCTAGGCATTCCTTGTTATATCTTGTGATGAAGTCTTCTATAACTTCATTATCTTTACGCCAAATGTTTAGAACAACCGCTAGGTCCCTGGTATATCTGCACTGTTGGCTGAAGTGCGCTAAGAATTTTTCTTGAAAGTCCATCCATGACTTGATCTTTCATGCTGGTAAACTGTCGAACCACGCGCGCTGCGCTGACCAGAGTTTGAACAAACAAATAACACCAGACTAGGAGTGACCATCCTCCTACGACTCCTGAACTTGTGAATATATGTATATGTGTAACAACCGTCTAATTTCCATTTGAATTTAAATAAAATCATGCATGTTTTTATATAAAAAGTGGATTAATTCATCATAAGTACAAAATCAAAGTTTAAAGTGATCACATACTAGTTATCTACCAACTAGTTTAAACATTCAAAACACAATTAGTGAAATTGTTTACATCATAAACATTGTCTGATCAAAGTTAAATTTACGCGGAAGCTTGATAGGTTTGTGTTCGGTTCTTCAAAATATGCTTGATTGCCATCCGGAAAGTCCCCGTCGTTACCTAAAGTCAAAACCACTTAAAATGTTAGTTTTGACATTGATATAGTGCATATAAACAAGTTCCAGCATCGTATCATTAAAAATAAAATAAAAATTCGGTTTGGGTCCTGCCGCGTGTCACGCCAGAATCCCCTAAACTTGTCGCGTGTCGCGACGACTCCCGCGTGTCGCGCCGGATTCAAAAGATCCTATCGCGTGGCGCGGGGAAGACGGTTTTCCAGCAGGTGCAGGTTATTGACCTGCATTTCCTGCCTGCTCCGGATTTCACCAAAATTAACTTCAAATGGCTATAACTTTTGATCCGAAGGTCCGTTTTAGGTGATTCTTTTTCCTATACGTCTGTAATTTCATTACTGACGTACCTATTACAATCACCATACCGAAAATTTGATTTATGGACCGAACGACCAAATATCACTAAACAATTTTTCGACCCATTCTATTTACACTCATTTTGCTACCTTTTCAATAGTAAACATAAGGCGCCTTTTACCCAACTTCCAGGGCTTATTATCACCGGCATATTATTACCAATCACATGGCTTCATGCTCTTGTGATTATTATCGCCAATGCTAACTATTAGAAACACTATCACTACTAATTACACCATTATTTGACCCGTTTGGCTCATCTATGGAATCCTCCATTATAATGACTACCAAACGACTTCTAGCTAATTCTTATCCTATTATTTCAAGTAACGATTATTGTTACTTCAATCAACAAAACGTTTATTCTACAACACAACTATACATATGCTAATTATCAAATTACTCGTTGTAACGAATCAAGTTACATACCTTCAAAGCACGCCCTTCAAACGCAAGTCGCCACCGGCTTGTCCGCTTGACGCTCCGGTATCCTTTCCTATAGAGTTCAACCATGGCATGCTTAGAAATCTTTTCAAATCATATATCGCATAGTTGGCCGAAATATCACAATTATGCGGTTTAACTTTAAATTTCAGTTTTAAGCCTTCTTTGAGGCATTTATACAAACACTTTAAGGACATAATTTTACATGATTTATTAACAAGTTCATAACTTGTCATATAGCCCAAATTTTCATCAATCAAACTATCTTACATAAATTTTAGCCTCTATAATTCTGAAATCACTTCACACATGTCAAATTACACTAGAACAATCCCTAATTCCCTAGTGTTTATCAAGTTCTACATAACCCACTAATCACCTACAATGGTGTTCATGGATTTTACTAGAATTAAGCATGATTTCAACATGTACTTGTCTAGGGTTTACTCCTAGACACTTCAATGTTCCTATTTCATCTACATAACACACATGCATCATCAGATTTCGAATTCCCCAAGTTCATGAGAATTTCAAGTAGAGAATTTTTATCAAATTTCACATACCTTATGACCTCCTTACAATGGGGATCACTAATCCAGGCTCGAATTTCGTTTTGGGACTGATTTGGACCTTCAATTTGAGAAATTTAGCATGAACTAGGGTTTGGGGTTTTTCCTTTGGTCGCCCTCTGCTTCAAACGACCAGACACACACACTCTTGTGTGTGTTTGGTGAGTTTTTATTTGTTTTAATTAAATCAGGTTTCAAGTTTCACAAGTTTGGCCCCTCCATTTTCCTTAGTTTATAATTTAAGTGTTTTAACCCATTTGTGAGTCACTGCAAGACTTGAAATTAACTGGGTTATTTAATCCTAATCAGTTTGTTTTCGTTTATTTAATACTTTGTATTTCTAATATAAAACTTTATATTTTCGGGGTGTTACAAGTCCACCCCCCTTAAAAAGGGTTTCGTCCCCGAAACCATAGTACGTACCAAATAACGCAGGGTAGAGCCGTTGCATCTCTTCTTTGGACTCCCATGTGGTATCCGAGCCCTTTTTGTGTTCCCATTTGACCTTTACTTGATTAATCACCTTGTTTCTCAAGCTTTTTACTTTACGATCTAGAATCGTAATTGGTTTCACTGCATAATTAAGACTATTATCCACTTCAATGTCGTCATAATGGATATAAGCCGTTTCCTCAGCTAAACATTTACGGAGTTTTGACACATGAAACGTACCATGAATTCCGCTCAATTCTTCCGGTAATTCGAGGCGATACACCACCTTTCCGACCCGTTCAACGATCTTAAATGGCCCGATAAACCTCGGGCTTAGTTTCCCTCTTTTTCTGAATCGGATAACGCCCTTCCATGGGGAAACCTTTAACATAACCATGTCACCGACTTGAAATTCGATTGGTCTCCTTCGTTTATCTGCATACGACTTTTGTCGATCCTGAGCCACCTTCAGGTGAGCTCGAACCACGTCAATTTTATCATTAGTGGCTTGGACGACATCTTTATGGGCCAGCTCACGCGGGCCCACTTCACCCCAACACACCGGGGTTCTACACTTCCTACCATATAGCATCTCGTACGGTGGCATACCGATGCTCGTATGGTAACTATTGTTATACGAAAATTCAGCCAAAGGTAGATAAACATCCCAACTTCCCCCGAAGTCGATGATACATGCCCGTAACATATCCTCTAGCGTCTGTATTGTTCTTTCACTCTGCCCATCCGTCTGAGGATGGTAGGCGGTGCTGATGAAAAGTTTCGTTCCCATCTGTTCTTAAAAATCTCGCCAGAAGTTTGAAGTAAACCGGGTATCTCTATCCGACACAATGGATACCGGTACTTCGTGACATACCACTATTTCGTTTGTATATACCTCATACATCTTTTCCGAAGTATATGTCTCACGTATAGGAATGAAATGAGCACTCTTCGCCAATCTATCCACAACCACCCATATAGCATCGAATCCCCGAATCATTTTAGGTAGTTTGGTCAACAGGTCCATGGTGATATGTTCCCATTTCCAAACCGGGATCTCCAATGGTTGCAGTTTTCCATATGGTTTCTGGTGTTCCGCCTTGACTTGTAAACAAGTTAAGCACTTCTCCATGTATTTTACTACATCCCTCTTCATTCCGGGCCACCAATAGTTTTGTTTTAGATCGTTGTACATCTTGGTCGCACCCGGATGAATAGAATATCGGGATTTAGGAGCTTCATCGAGTAGAAGCGTCTTAACTCCACAGGAATTTGGGACCCATATTCTTCCGGATCGAGTCTTCAACCCGTTGTTACCATCCGAAAAATCCTTTAGTTGACCGACTATTCTTTCCTTCTTCAAGTTCTTCTCTTTCACTGCCTCTACTTGCGCTTCTCGGATACGTTCAAGTATACCCGAGGTTACAACAAGCTGCATCGACCTCACTCGTATTGGGACATAATCCGCTTTTCTGCTCAAGGCATCCGCCACAACATTCGCCCTTCCGGGGTGGTATTATATTTCGCAGTCGTAATCTTTCACCGTTTCAAGCCATCGTCTTTGTCGCATATTTAACTCCTTCTGATCGAAGAAGTATTTCAAACTCTTGTGGTCAGTGAATATGGTGCACTTTACCCCATATAAATAGTGCCTCCATATTTTTAATGCAAACACCACCACTGCCAATTCGAGATCGTGCGTCAGATATTTCTTTTCATGCACCTTTAATTGCCTAGAGGCATAAGCTATTACCTTGCCTCGTTGCATTAAAACACATCCAAGCCCTGAAAGTAAGGCATCCGAATAAACTACCAAGTCTTCGACTCCGTCCGGCAACGTTAATACCGGAGCTTGGGTTAACTTCTCTTTTAGCGTTTGGAACGCTCTCTCTTGTTCGACATCCCAAATGAATTTCTCCTCTTTCCGAGTTAACTTAGTTAGCGGCGAAGCAATCTTGGAGAAATCTTGAATAAATCTCCTGTAGTATCCCGCAAGCCCTAAGAAACTTCTAATTTCCGAAGGATTCTTCGAAGGGCTCCATTTCGACACAGCCTCTATCTTTGATGTATCCACCAATATCCCATCGGCACTTATGATGTGGCCGAGGAATTGCACCTCTCGTAACCAAAAGACGCACTTTGAGAATTTGCATACAACATTTCTCGTCTGAGTGTCTCTAACACCTCTCGTAAGTGATGCACATGATCTGCTTCACTTTTCGAGTACACCAGAATGTCATCGATAAACACGATTACCGACTTATCCAACATCGGCTTGCAAACCCGGTTCATGAGGTCCATAAAAGCCGCGGGTGCATTTGTCAGCCCAAATGACATTATGAGGAACTCGTAATGTCCGTATCGCATGCGGAAAGCCGTCTTCGGTACATCCTCCTCCTTGACCTTTAGTTGGTGGTATCCCGATCTAAGGTCGATCTTTGAAAACCAATTTGCACCTTGTAATGGTCGAATAGATCGTCTATTCTCGGAAGCGGGTATCGATTCTTTACCGTGAGTTTGTTTAACTCCCGGTAATCGATACACATTCGCATGCTTCTGTCCTTCTTTTTCACAAATAAGACCGACGCTCCCCAAGGAGACACACTCGGCCTTATGAATCCTTTATCAAGCAAATCTTGAATCTGCGACATTAGTTCTTGTAATTCTGACGGCGCGAGTCGGAACGACGCTTTAGCTACGGGTTTCGCGCCCGGAACCAATTCGATTCCGAACTCTACCTCCCGTTCGGGCGGTATCCTGGTAGATCTTCCGGAAACACATCTTCAAAATCACGTACCACCGGTACGTCTCCAATCTTTAGTAATTCTTTCTCGGGCTCATTCACATATATCATAAACGCCTTACATCCATGTTTCATAAACTTGTGAGCTTTCAACATCGAGCATATTATAGGCTTGCCTCCCTTCTCACCATAGATGGTGACGTGTTTTCCGCTCGGAGATGTTAACTTTATCTCCTTACGGAAACACACGACCTTTGCGTGGTGTCGAGATAGCCAATCCATCCCAACGACTACTTGAAACTTTCCCATCGACATCGGGATTAGATCTATTAAGCACTCCTCATCATCGATACTTAATTTATAGCCGTGACAAACATCACAAACTATGAAACTTTTGTTGTCCCCTATTTCAACTTCTAAGGGCACAGATAATTTCGTCAATACAAATGAAGGATGTCGAATAAATCCATGTGAAATAAAGGATTTATTCGCACCCGTATCAAATAATACACATGCAGGAATCGAGTTTATTGCGAATATACCTGAGACCACATCGGGTTCTGTCTTCGCTTCAGCCGCTGTAAGTTGGAACGACCTGGCCTTCGCCTTTGGGGCTTCTGTTGGAGATTCTTTAGTGTCTTTCTTTCCAACTAAGTCTGGGCATTCAGACTTTTTGTGGCCGGGCTGATAGCATTTGTAGCACACGGAAACCTTCCCCGGACATAACGATGCGGTGTGCCCCGTCTTCCCACATATAGGACACGGCTTGTCTTTGAAGCGGCACTCACCCTTATACCCCTTTCCACATACCTTGCAACTCGGCGACCCGCCTTTCACATCCGCCTTCTTTCCCGATTCAATCGTTCGAGCTTTCTTCGTAGGGCTCGGGTTAGCATCCACTACCATTCGTTCACCCCTCTCGATTTGCTTCTTAAGTTCAATTTCTCTCTCTCGGGCCGTATTTATGATCTCGGTAAGCGTCTCATACTTGGAAGGGGTCATGAACTCTCGGTACTCAGCACTTAACATATTATAGTAATAATATATTTTCTACTCCTCCGTAGTCACTAACTCATCACAGAACCTCAGCCTATCCATAAAGATGCCCGTGATCTTATCAATTGATTCACCCCTTTGTCTTGACTGGATGAACTCTTCCTTGATCCTGTTGATAACCGCCTTGGGACTATGATGTTTAAGGAATGGCACCTTAAACTCGTCCCAAGTCATGACCCTTGCCGCTTCGGCTCCTATTTCATTCTTTTTGTTGTCCCACCAATCCTTGGCTTGACCCCTCAATTGACCCGTTCCCTAAGCAACAAAATCACTCACGTCACAGTGGGTCCTTTCAAACACTCCTTCTACGTCACTTAGCCATCTTTGGCATATTATCGGGTCGACCTCTCCGTTGTAAATTGGCGGTTTACACGTGAAGAAACATGGAACTAATTTTGGTGTTAATTAGTTTGGTTTATGTTTCTACCATAGTGGTTAATCTTCTTATAACTTTCTGAGCTCCTTAATGATCCGATAATCCTACAAAACAGAACACCGTTAGCTCGTTAAGAGGGGAATATGGGGGTTTCCCTCTTAACCAGGCTCCGACGTGAGAATGAGTAACTGTTTTGAGGAGGTAATTGCGTGTTAAGAGTGAGAGTAGAGGGAATATAATGTTTAACCTGTGAACTGAGGTCTCTATTTGTAGCCGGATAGGTGTAAAAGGAGATGGGCTGATGGGCCTTGGGCCAGAAGGTGACAGCATAGAGGATATGTTGTTTGTCTCACTGGTGTCGACCGTTAGTATCTTCTAGAAGATCTTCGGTGCTGGCGCACCATGATTGGAGCCACATGTCCTAGTTGTCGGCCTTGTTGTCCCTCTGCCATCATCAAGTAAGTGGAGATCATGGGGCAGGTGTCGCTGCCCCCTGATTGGTGCCACACAGGCGTCCTTGTGTACTTTCTGTCTCCTGCGCATCAGACGATCGTGAAGCACGATTGAGCACAGCCTGGAGGACGCTGATTGGCTTGCCCTTTTGCCACTTGTACCTTTAGTGCCTTCTGAAGTGGGCTTGCTCTTTGACTCCTGCGCGACCTTTGGTGAGCATCTTAGTAGCTCGCGCGGGGTTGCAGGAGGTGAAGGTCCTTATTCAGAATGCCAAGTATAGAAACTGCTGCTATCTCTTGGTTTGACCTCGCGCGGGATCATGGTCTGTTTGTTCATACCGCGCGGGGTCTAAAGGTTTATCACCGAAGTGATTTAAGGAGTATGGTCCAAAGCGCGACCAGGATGGTCTGCGCGGCATTTTTGGGACCATACCCCTTCAACACGCCATGAACTCCTTATACGAACACCCTTTGCGTTCTCCTGATTTTTCTCTCATAAGGTTGACATTATCTTCCAACCTTTTAACTCGTTCTTCAACTAATGATAACACCGTGTTTTGAATTTTGTCTATGAACCCGGATAGACTACCCTCAATTGCCTTTCCTACTTCTTCGGCAATTATTTCTTTCATATGTTCGGTGCTTGTCGGCACCGGATCATCATCATTCCTTTCCATCATCTTGAAACTGAAATGTTTACATCAATTATTTAAACATTTCATTTGTAACATAGCTTTATCTGCTTCGGTTTAGCCAAGTTCGTAACTTGCTTTAACCGTTCACATTTAGTGCACTTTCCGGGTTTGAGTGTGTTAACACGCTCTTCCCGTGCACATTAATTCACTTCTTGTTTCTTACATAAGATAAGATCTACTAAGATAATTAATTAATTCTTACAGGACGATCAATCAAGCTTGAACCGAACACTTTGTTGTCAACCTTAAGCTCTGATTACCAACTTGTAACAGCCGTCTAATTTCCATTTTAATTTATATAAAATCATGCATGTTTTTATATAAAAAGTGGATTAATTCATCACAAGTACAAAATCAAAGTTTAAAGTGATCACATACTAGTTATCTACCAACTAGTTTAAACATTCAAAACACAATTAGTGAAATTGTTTACATCATAAACATTGTCTGATCAAAGTTAAATTTACGCGGAAGCTTGTTAGGTTTGTGTTCGGTTCTTTAAAATATGCTTGATTGCCATCCGGAAAGTCCCCGTCGTTACCTAAAGTCAAAACCACTTAAAATGTTAGTTTTGACATTGATATAGTGCATATAAACAAGTTCCAGCATCGTATCATTAAAAATAAAATAAAAATTCGGTTTGGGTCCTGCCGCGTGTCACGCCAGAATCCCCTAAACTTGTCGCGTGTCGCGACGACTCCCGCGTGTCGCGCCGGATTCAAAAGATCCTGTCGCATGGCGCGGGGAAGACGGTTTTCCAGCAGGTGCAGGTTATTGACATGCATTTCCTGCCTGCTCCGGATTTCACCAAAATTAACTTCAAAAGGCTATAACTTTTGATCCGAAGGTCCGTTTTAGGTGATTCTTTTTCCTATACGTCTGTAATTTCATTACCGACGTACCTATTACAATCACCATACCGAAAATTTGATTTATGGACCGAACGACCAAATATCACTAAACAATTTTTCGACCCATTCTATTTACACTCATTTTGCTACATTTTCAATAGTAAACATAAGGCGCCTTTTACCCAACTTCCAGGGCTTATTATCACCGGCATATTATTACCAATCACACGCCTTCATGCTCTTGTGATTATTATCGCCAATGCTAACTATTAGAAACACTATCACTACTAATTACACCATTATTTGACCCGTTTGGCTCATCTATGGAATCCTCCATTATAATGACTACCAAACGACTTCTAGCCGATTCTTATCCTATTATTTCAAGTAACGATTATTGTTACTTCAATCAACAAAACGTTTATTCTACAACACAACTATACATATTGTAACACCCCAAAAAATGGGTTTGATAATTTAAACCCGGTTAATATAAAGGAACGAGTAAAATACCGTTTGGGGTAAAAGCGAACCCGTAAATAAAAGTTGACTAGGAATAATTAACCGAGTGGTGACATGTATATAAGTAACAAGATAATGAGTGTTAGTCTCTTTATTAATTGAAACGAAGTTTGAGGGACCAAAACCGTTAAAAAGGAAACATGGTTTATTAAATAAAGGAAAACACACACACACACACACACACTTCGTGTGTGTGTGAGACTATCAGGAAGAAGAAGAACAAGGGTTCAAACCCTTGTTCTTGATAAATCTTCAAATTGAAGGGTGGAATGAAGTCTAAATTCACAACCGAACGTGAATTAATGATCACCCAAGCAAGGGGATCATAAGGTATGTCTTAAAACTTAGATTTGATGATCTTGTATGAAGTGGGTTATTATCAATCCACGAATTTGTATGAAATTAAGCATGAATATGTGTTAACATCATCATAGGGAACATGTGTTATGCATAATTTTGACTAATTTGATGTTTAAGGATGTAAACCCACTAGTTGGGTGATTAAGATGACATGGGTGTTCATCATGTCCAATTCTTGTTCAATATTCATGAATTATGTTGTGTTATGATGAACTATTGTTAGATGAATTGAAAGAAATGTAGTGTTGATATGTTTGATGTTTATGTGTTAATGATACTTGTTGATTAGTAAGAAGATTTGATGAAATATGAATGAACTTGGAAGATTATGCATAAACTAGTTGTACATGGTGCCTAGGAAGTAGTACGCACACCACGTGTTTGATGAAATGTCTAAATGACAATAATATGTGAAGGTTATGTTATGATGATGTTGAGTATGCTATATGCTTGTTTGAATCGGCTAATGAAAGGCATATGTGAGATATGAACTTGATATGATCGTTCATATGTATAATCATGTATGCTAATAAGGATGTAAATGTAATGACATGAAAGTATAGGAATCATGTCAAGATGGATGGGAGCGTGGAAGGCTAACGGGCCAAGAAGACTCAAGTAAGCGAATGCAAATACGGACGTGTAAGGTAAGTGAATCCCGGACTTACACTTTAGATGTAAAATGTATTGTAGTATGATGATTATTGTGAACCATGTGAGAAAGTATGAAACAATGGAAGTAATAAGGTAAGTTTACGGAAAATGAGTCGAAAGTGGATAAGAAAGTAATTTCTATTAAGTATGGGTAAGGAAGGGAACTTACATGTTAGTATTATGCACAAAGATGAAATAAGTAATTATACATGTGGGTAAGATGTAAGTTGTAAATGAAGGGGGTATGAATGGTAAGGTATTTATGCATGAAATGGAATTTAGTTAAATGCACAAATGAATGAGATTTGGTTATGTGTATACGTGAAATTACACATATGAGATAAGTCTAATGATGCTAATCGTTTTCTGTTAAGAATGAAATGGAAGTGCAGGTATACTAATAATGGAGAATGAAGGTTAAGTATGGAAGTCGGACGAGAGTGTCCGAATGGATGGACGAATGGATTTATATAAGCGAGAATAAGAGATGTTGATGCTTGATTATGCATGTTTTAAAGTATATGTATTATGTCACCGGTTGCTAATGAAGTAATCGTATGTGGTGACTGCAGGTTGTACAGGGTTATGAAATTCTCAACATGGAGAGTAAGCGGTTGAAGATCGAGTCAATACATGGATTGTACGTGGGTGTGTATGTGGTCACGTAATTTGATATAAGTATGTCAGGTTTAAATTTAATTAAAGAAGGGATTAATGTATTAAAAGTAAAAGAAATTTTAAGGTATGTATTTCCGCTGCGAACAAAGGGTAAAAACGTGTTAGGGCGTTACACATATGCTAATTATCAAATTACTCGTTGTAACGAATCAAGTTACATACCTTCAAAGCACGCCATTCAAACGCAAGTCGCCACTGGCTTTTCCGCTTGACGCTCCGGTATCCTTTCCTATAGAGTTCAACCATGGCATGTTTAGAACTCTTTTCAAATCATATATCGCATAGTTTGCCGAAATATCACAATTATGCGGTTTAACTTTAAATTTCAGTTTTAAGCCTTCTTTGAGGCATTTATACAAACACTTTAAGGGCAGAATTTTACATGATTTATTAACAAGTTCATAACTTGTCATATAGCCCAAATTTTCATCAATCAAACTATCTTACATAAATTTTTGCCTCTATAATTCTGAAATCACTTCACACATGTCAAATTACACTAGAACAATCCCTAATTTCCTAGTGTTTATCAAGTTCTACATAACCCACTAATCACCTACAATGGTGTTTATGGATTTTACTAGAATTAAGCATGATTTCAACATGTACTTGTCTAGGGTTTACTCCTAGACATTTCAATGTTCCTATTTCATCTACATAACACACATGCATCATCAGATTTCGAATTCCCCAAGTTCATGAGAATTTCAAGTAGAGAATTTTTATCAAATTCCACATACCTTATGACCTCCTTACAATGGGGATCACTAATCCAGGCTCGAATTTCATTTTGGGACTGATTTGGACCTTCAATTTGAGAAATTTAGCATGAACTAGGGGTTGGGGGGTTTTCCTTTGGTCGCCCTCTGCTTCAAACGACCAGACACACACACTCTTGTGTGTGTTTGGTGAGTTTTTATTTGTTTTAATTAAATCAGGTTTCAAGTTTCACAAGTTTGGCCCCCTCCATTTTCCTTAGTTCATAATTTAAGTGTTTTAACCCATTTGTGAGTCACTGCAAGACTTGAAATTAACTGGGTTATTTAATCCTAATCAGTTTGTTTTTGTTTATTTAATACTTTGTATTTCTAATATAAAACTTTATATTTTCGGGGTGTTACAATATGGCCATCTAGGTCAGTAAGCCCGTTATACTTCCCAACGTTGTGTGGCAGCTTGGTTTTCTCTAGCAGAGCCATTGCGATCTCCCTGACAAACTTTGATTTTTCAGCCACACCTTCTGGTCTATAACTTAAGCTGAAATCATGCTCTACTGCTGGATTGTACCCCCCCCCCCCCCCGCGCCCGCGCAGGGTTTGTATGCTTCATGACCTGGTTGGAGTCTTCTAAATATACTTGTGGTATCTCCATCTTGGTATGATGGATCATATTCGTCTAACATTCCTTCAAACTCATTGGTCATCCTACGCGGACATAGTCGGTTGCGCACCGGCATGCTCCTCCGGGTCGCGTGTGGTAGGTATCATTGGGATTTCCCGTGCTGGCGTATGTGTTACGAGTACTGCTTATGTTTTGATGACTGTCTTTGTGGTAACGTTGTTGTTCACCGATGTGTCTTGTTGTCGCTCGCGAGGGCGTTTGCTGATGTGGCTCGGTGTCGTAACTGAACTCTTGGTGAATTGATTAAACTCGTTGCGTTGGATGTGGGGTCGCTTGCTGCACATGTGTTTGCTGTATCGGTGTTTGTACCGGGAACTAAGCTTGTGCACACGTCTGTACGTAAGCCATATTCAAGACTGCTAGCGACTTTGCAATACCACGATGCTGGTGTTTCTCCTTCCGACAGGGAAGGGAAAACACGGTTGGTTGTACTTGTAGTTTGGATGCCAGGAGTCGTCTGTTGGTTTGGACGGGTGGCACTACCAAAGACATTGGTGACTCTCGCCTCTGTGAACTCTCTATCGGCATGCTCGTCCCTTTGGTGGCTTTGGACGTGAGTGTTGTCCGCCACCGTGCTAAACGGAGGAGTGTTCACCTACGATTGGAAAGGAAGAGTTTGGATCAGCCATTAAAAAGCTTTTTAGAAAGAAAAGAGATGAAAAAGGTTATAAAATGTGGTAGGCGCCAATGAAGAAACACTAAGTAACACCAGGCTACTCAGCTTGGCTGTCTCGTATACGTCAGTTCAATCTCCTTCCTTTACTCGACAAATGAATGAATTCTTCCTAACAATCCTGAAAAACGAACAACACCGGTAACTCGTTATAAGGAGGAGAAGATGGGGGTTCTCATTGTAACCACCCTCCGGTGTGAGAATAAGTAATCGCTTTGAAGATAAAGTGTGTGTATGAAGTGAGAGAGCAAGAAAAATATCCTTAAACCTGGAGGTTAAGCCTTCTATTTATAGCCGGAGAATTGTAATGGAGAATGACGGCCAGTTGTGCGTTTTTTCAGCTGTCCGACCTGGAGGAATATCCATTTTGTCTCCTCTGACGTAACCAGATCTAGTCCTGTACCGGAGGCGATGTGGCGTATAGATATTCGCTCCAGCTCAGCGTCCTTTTGTACATGTTGTCGGTCTGTCCCATGGAGATCTCGTGACAGGTGTTGGCGCCTTATAATTGTTGCCACCTGTCGTCCTTTCTTGTCTGCTAGGAGCATCTTTCTGTTGTCAGGTGTTCTCTTTTGGAACCTTCTAGATCACCTTGTATGGCGACATCACATGTTTGGAGTGGCGTGGTCCCGTTGACACGTGTCCATGCGCAGTTTGGGACCATACCTCTTCAGTTAATGTTAGGTTCCGCTTGTTTGTATGTTTGTTCACAGTTAGACCATCGCTAGCTCTTGTTTTTTATCAGTGTTTTTACATTAGTCTTCATGGAGCTGCAAAACAAGTGATGCTTAACCTAACGATCTTTAGCAAAACAATGAGAACCGATAGTTTGGCAACTATTAGGAAACGAGAATCAATCAAACCAAACTGCTACAATCATAGTGTTTATTTAATTTATGTTTATTTAGGGATTTAAAAAAATGAGTCGTTTTGTCCAGCCACGAGCTGGATCAGTATGGAAATGAGTCATCCGAATTCAAGTCTTGTGCTCAATAGAGATATTTAGGTTCGAACAGACTCGTATAGTTTAAATTTCAAACCCAAGTTAAGCTTCAGCTCATGAACATCCATATACTTTGAAGGTAATTTTGTTATGACATAAATATATAATTTTCTTATGACATGAATATATCCCACACGAATCGATTCAGATTAATAGATAAGAGTATATCTATCTAAATCTTGAACCTACACAAGATTGTTGGCCGGTATAACATGACATGCGCATGAGTGCATGACCTAGTGGTCTAGTTCTATGGTACTTGCGCACTTAAAAAGTGGTGTAACTTCAAATCCTTACATTTATTTTTTAATTGTAAAAGTTGCTATTAAAATATTTAATAATAATAATAAGACAGACTATAATAAGCTAATTCCCATCTTCGAGTGCATAATCAACTTCGGAAGTGAATTTTTTTAACAACAAATTTGAATCACTAACGGACTACTGGAGTATCGTCGTGTCACTAGCAGAACCACCCGATCATATCCATATCCACTATGCAATAATGTCTATACACCAATTCAGGACGAAACCCAATAAAGCTCGGAAGTGAAGTTAACCTCTTGATCATGCTTAACCTCTTTATCATATCATAGTTGATGTGTTTGGAGTAAGTTGAACACCTAGAACCGAAAAGAGGCTCATGGAGTAGGTTCACTTTCCAATAGCATAACATATATCTTCAGAATGAACTCAAAACATAAACATTATCGATCATATTTACCACATATCAACATGTTTTGAAACATCATGATTGTATATCTGTGCTTTCTTTAACTGCATTGCCACGCTCAAGCCTTACAATAATGCTAAGACATCTCTCCTTCCTTTTGGAAGGAATATACTAGCTATAAATACGTACTTAAAAAAAAAAAAAAAACTATAAATACGTTACCCCACCTTTACTAGTGTGACTGAAACTCCAAACTGTTAGAATTATATATTTGTTGGTATCCATGTTTGACTTTTGAATGTCAAAGTAGGATGTGGGGTTTCAAAAGTGACCACTCTAAAATTTGTGTTATAGAATATAGATATATGGGTTATGGATAAAAGAAAAGTTCGATGGTGTTGGAAACCAGACCTTTTTCAACTTAATCAAATAATGGATTTAACAAGGAAAGAAACCAGACTTTCTTCAACTTAATCAAACAATGGATTTAATAAGAAAAAACACTTATGATTAAAATTGAAGGTATATGAACCCTAAACATATAACCCCTATTTAAATTAAACAATCCCCTTGAATAAAGAAACCATATAAAATAAAACTAAATCTTTCTACTAAAATAAATTAAACCATTTAGCATTTTCCAACTTTTGAATATTTGACAAGATTAGTCCCAACAAATGGGAAACTCTGAAACCCTAAATATTTAAGACGGGTATTCAAATCTTACTCATGTATGTGATCATGTATGGAATTAATGATAAAGATTGAAAGACTTTGAGACGATTACGATATTGGGTGATACTTGTCTGGTAGCTGATCCCTTACCCGTATAACGTTCAAATATATGAATATATATTATGAACTCTTAGAAAGTAAAATAACTAGTGTTTTGAGGTTGTTAGGAATTTAAAATTATTAAAAAAAAAAATTGGTGCAGTGTTGTTACGTATATTACATTTCAAGTTGGTTTTGGTGCAAGTTCAAGATTAAGAGCATTCTTATCCAATCCATCAAAACTTGTGAGGGTGAGTTTTTATATTGTAAAGGGTATAAAAAGTGGTTGTGAGTGGAGGAGAGAGAAAATGTTACTGTTCATCTGTATATTTGGGGGGACACTGTTCACCCAGTATAATTTTTTAATATATATTGAAAGTGGTTGTGAGTGAAGGAAAGAGAAAAATATGATGATAATATTATTTAATTGAAAAGGAGAGAGAAAAAGTATTTGTTTTTAGTGGAAATATATTGATATAGGAGTTGTTTTTTAGTGGAATGTATGTATAATTTGATGGATTGGATGAGAATGCTCAGTTTTGGGTAACGAGGATCTTAATTTATAATAAGTAACGGGTACCAGACGGGTAGACCCCATACCCCAAGAAAAACCGTAAAGTTGACTAAGTAACAAATATCTGTCGGATATGAGATAAAAAATTTTATTGTAGATCACCGAAACTCGTCCTCTTGTCATCCATATCGGTAGTTTTATTGGTAATACAACCACCTTATTTTAAGTTTGATATGGTTAAATTAAGCATGTCTTTGACTCTACGTTCGGTGGAAGATGAAACACTGGTTAACACCGATGGTTAACTAGCTGGATTGTCTCTTCTGTGGGTTCAATCTCATTCTCTACTCGTCAAATGACTAAGGTCCTGCAAAACAGCAACACCGTTAGCTCGTTAAGAGGGGAATATGGGGGTTTCCCTCTTAACCGGGCTTCGGCGTGAGAATAAGTACTGCTCTGAGGAAGAAAACAGTGTGTGTAGTGAGTGAAAGAGTGGAGAATAGAATAGAATAGAATAACCTAGATGATGAAGGTTCCTATTTATAGCCGGAGGGTAAAGGAGGGAGGAACAACCTCGCCAGCTGTTATCGGGCGCCAGCTGTCTGACCAAGGGGAATATCCTCTTGGTCTCCTCTGCCGCGTTCAGGATAGTGGTCCACGTGGCGCGCCGATATTCGTCCAAGCTGGAGAAATCGTGCTGCTGTTGTCGGTCTGCTCCCAGATTTGTTGCAGGCCTACATGCCGCTTGGTGACTGGTGACACGTGTTGTCCTTTCTGTTGGAAAGAGCATCTTTTGTGCCACCTTGACGTCTTCCATAAGCTTCTGGATTTATTTGCTGATGTAGGCGCCATGTTGGATGAAAAAGTGATGTGGTTCCTGCCATGTAGACAAGGAATTGTGGCCATACCTCTTCAGTGGAGGTGGTAAAAACCCAATTAACTGAACCGAAATAAACGAATCATACAAAAACCAACAGTTTGGTTTTGTACTATGAAAAGCCGAAGTTTACGGTTCAGTTTCGATATTGTATTTTTTGAAAAACGAAAAACCAAACTGAACAAATAATTGAAAAAAGCCAAAAAAAACATTTAGTTTTTAATGTTTGTTAATCAACTTATGGATTGTATTTTTTTTTAATGTTAACATAATTTATAAGAAACTAACAAATGACATTGCCCAAAACATCTTGGCTGTAATGTGTAGTAACCATTAATCACTAACTAACAAAAACATTTAGGTCCAAAAGTTTCATACCCAAATGTCACACCCCGATTTCTGGTGGGCCCGACCGGTAAGTTTATATGTGACGATTGATAACAGTTTCACAAATATGGAGCGGAAGATAGGATGATAAAGTAATAATATAAAACTTTAAATTTATTACATAAAATTTATAAGTGTTTGATACAGTGACCCACAAATAAGATCTGATATAAAAACGAACTTAAGGATATCGTAGGCCTTTAAGCAGTGGAGTCGCAAATTCCAAAGCTTTTCCTTTGACCGAGTGATTCCACCCTATATTCAGGGCTCGTTACATGCGGTTTAATCTTTTAAAAATACGTCAGTTTTCACTGGTAAATACAATTAACTGACACATTTTTTAAAATCATTTGATGCAAATTATGATAAGCCGTGGGTTAATCATTTAGTATTCTATCGAATAGATTTCTAGTCACCAGTTTTACACGCTTGACAATACAGCTGGGTACCAGAAATCTATGCCAGTATGTGATGATGGTACACACCACCTTTAATACGTCTTCTGGGAGTATGCCTACTGCCTTGCACGTATTTTATATGGTCATTCCTAGTTGATGAGTCGGGACGGCCGGACACGGTATCATTACCCGCAATGTTTAATGTTATTCAAGCAATACAGATTAAATCGGATTATTAAATTTTTAAAAGCATTTGCCCATTTATATAATACCCGCTCCAAACGGCTAATTACCGTATCCCAAGTTTTCAAATAAAACTAGGTTAAGAGTATTTACCTTTGCATAGCAAATATTATGTTAAAATAAGTTCTTTGAAGCAAAGCCGTATCTCAAGTTGTATATCCTTGGCAGGATTATCTAGAATGCTCTATAGTCCAGAATGAATCAGATGTATATTCGTTAGAATGTTCACGGGTTTTTTTTTTGTAAGTTCTATTACTTGACACGTACTTAGAATATTGTTGGTTTCGCTAGATTAAGCGTTGACCGGTTAGAATGTTGTTTATACTTTATACCCTTCCGAGTGCGAAGCCTCGTTGGATATGGGTTATTAACCAAACATTCGGATTTGGAGTGATTTTAAAAGGTTTAAACCCCATTCGACTAGTTTATATATATATAAACTAGTCATCTGCGTAAAAGTGGGCTCGGAAGGTCTAATGGATCTATGATAAGTCCGTTATGTCGAAACATATTTCCAAATGTTATAAATCATTTCTACGCCAAAATGGCGTTTTTGACAATTTTTAAAAGTATATATAGTTGACTTGTCGATTTACCCTTCAAATGGTATGACCATAAGGTATAACCTCAAAGGTTTATTCCCTATAACATTATAGTCACATAACATGCCTTG
>JARYGA010024915.1:0-28624 GCA_030545235.1 Helianthus tuberosus
TTCTTGTAGATTTTCTGTTTCTTCGCTTTCTAGGTTAGATTCATCCGATTCTCCAAGGCTTTTTAGGGTTCCCTTCATAAACACAAGCGAAACCCTAACCCTTGTTTGAATCGTTCATATCGTGAACATCCGGTGGATTTTCTGACCCCTGTTTGTACAAAAATTTGTTGATTTTCGGAGAAATCTGACTGTTCAAAGTTCAGGGGTCGGATTCTGCAAAAACGCTGTCGCACGGTCGTTCCTTGGATGGAACGGTCGTGCCATTCCGGCTGTTCACGATGTTTGCTGTTGGTCTCGGTGATGCACGGTTGTGCCGTTGGTCGCACGCCGTGCAGATCCGACATATTTTGGCCATCGTTGCTTGTTCTCGGCGACGCACGACCGTGCGTCTCGTCGCACGTCCGTGCGACAGGCCCAGATCAGGAACACAGAATCTTCATAATTGCGTGTTCTGCTGTTTTTGAGTGAAAATTTTCCTGTTCCCATCATTCTAACGAAATTCCTCTTACAGATGGACCATCCTTCCTGCAATTTAACCCCGATGATGAGCGAGAAGCTCTTTGTATCCCGAGACGTGACACCTTATGGGGAAGGCGAGGGCAATTCGGAGTCCCGCGGAGGCTGGATTGGGAGGTTATGAGGGAGCTAAATCAGTATGATAGGCTTGAAAACATGCTCACCATCCCACTTGCACGCTTAATATCTATCAACCGCCCAATCTATCGTGAACTAACGTTAGAGTTCTTCTCTACATATACCTACGAAAAACCAATTGCTCATAGAAGGCCAAAATTCCGCTACAAGGAGCGGATAACTTTCAGGTTGGATGGACAATGGCACACCTGGTCAGTGGGTCGATTGGGTAGGAGGCTTGGAATTTACACTAGAGAAGACATGGATTCCGAATTCTTCACGGAGCAGTTTACCTTTCCAACAGATGTAGCACAGGATTCGTTTTGGGCTGAAAATGCAATTGGTGACCCTTACCACCCGAGAATGTCTAAAGCTTCGAGATTGAAAGACCCGTTGGTTCGAGTGATGCATCATGTGTTTAGCCACACCATTTGCGCCGCATGGACAGTTTAGGGAACTGTCCAACACCGGATTTGATTTTTCTGTACGCGCTGGTTGCTGGAGTACACATCAACCTAGCCGCAAGGATGGCTGAATACTTTGTGAAGAGCTCAGGGCGGACACCCAATAGTCAAATACACGGCGGTCAATATGTGACCGAAATAGCCTACAACTTAGGCTTGATGACTGATGAGGTGCTTGAGAGTCTCACTCATGTGACCGATGGTGTTTATGTTGATATTTGGTCATTGATGGCCATGGGGTTGATTGTTGAGTTGGATCGGGGGGATAGATTGAGGGGTCTAAACAACAAGGTCTGGGACCCGTTGCCTCCTGCTGAGGAGGAAGATGAGGATGTAGAAATGGGGGAGCAGCATGCAGTTTAGCAGCACGAGCAGCACCAACCACACACACCACCACATTCACCGCAGCACCATGATTACCACCAGCACTAGGAGTGGCCAGAGTTTTATCAGCAGTTCCAACAGATGCGAGTTACACAGGAGCAGCATGGGACTTATATTGACTAGATTAGGACTAGTCAGGACCAGATCAGGAACAGCTTAGGGCTACTCAGGATCAACTTAGGCAGAACCAGGACAGTTTGTACCAGGGGGTGAGTGCTGGATTTTCATACCTATTCGGGGAGATGCATCATGCATATCCCGACTACTTTCAGCATCCCCCACAGTTCCCACCGTGGAACCCACCTGGTTATGGTGATGCGGGCCCGTCCTTCACGAGAGACGATGATGGTGATGACGAGTAGGAGTCGGTGGAGTGGGTAGTTTGTGGTTTTATTTTTTTCTGTACTTTGTTTATTTCGGGTGTTCATTTTGTTTGTTATGTCAAACACCCTCGGTTATGTACGCTTTATTTTTTAGACTCTTTACTTTAGTTTTTATGTTATGTCTTTGTTGGGATTTCTAGTATTTCTATTTATGTACATTATGGTTTATTTATGTTTATTCTGTTTCTGTTCTGTTTTGGTGTACATGTGACATACTTGTAGATCCGACATATCTTGGACTGGAGCACATGACAGATACAGCTTTGGAAGTCTCGTTTCATCAGACATCATCTTGAGGGGAGTACTATTATCCTTTTCTCTATATTTCGGGTCTCGCATTAGGGACAATGCGAAGTTCAAGTGTGGGGAGGGGGTTAACTTTGTTAACTTTGTTTGTCCTCTATAAAAAAAATCAGAAAATCAGAAAAATCATTCAAAAATACCTGTATTTTGTATATATTTTAGTAAATAAACCGGTTGGTTGTGTTTTAGAAAGCTTCGGACTTGATAAAAACTCGACAAGCAAAATATTTTTGAAAAAGGAAACCGGAAAGCGTGACAAACAAAGAAAGACTTGCATGATAGTTTTCACACTTTTACCCATTCCTTCCGTTACGTGAGCATATTTGAGCTTTGATATTGTTATATATTTGGTCATTTCGGATATAGGAGTGAGCCGGATGTTATGTGTAATTTAGAACTTGTCACTAGTATGCTTGTTAAGAGCATGAACTTGCGGAATTGTGTAGAAGTGATAGAGGCACTTAGATTAACCCTTTGTTGTAAACCTTGTTCTTTGTGTTGTGCTTCCCATAAACCTTATATTACCCTTTAGGATTAACCATGTCAAGCCTTCCCGTTTACCTTTGTTTACCCACATTATCGCCCAGTTAGCCAAATTTAGCCTTTTTATGTTTTAAACCCTTTTGTGTTGAAACTCGGTCAAAATAATCGTTTAACTAGCGTTTGTTTTAGTTTATTGTATAATTAGTTTACCAAAAAAAAAAAAAAACAGAAAATAAAAACCCTAAAATAGGGTGAAGTTGACAAAAATCGAGCAATTTTGAATGCTTAAATGTTAAAATTTCGTTGATGAGCTCGATTGCGCAATAGTCGCCTTTTTAAAGCATTTGTTTGTATAGTTGTATTGTTTGTTGCTAGTTAAACGCTACTACCGAGTTTTAACCGTTTACGCCACTTTAAATATCCATTTCCATACCCTTCGCCCAAGCCTAACGTTACAACCCGTAAAGACCTCTTGATTTACACTTTTTCGCATGTTAGTTGGTGGAGACGAGATCTTATGACAAGCTTATGATATTACACATTTCATTGACGAGGCATTGAGTGTTTGCACGTACACATTTTATGTATGTTTCATAAATAAAACCGAGTGTGTGTGAACATTGTGAGTTGTGTGAAGATTAACATGTTGAGTCAATTAAATGTGAAGTAACGGCTTTTTGGTTGTCGCTATATATTTGCATATACTTGTTGGGTTTGAGTCTTTTGATGTTGTCTTTCGAAAAACCGGCTAACCGTTTATAGTTGTTTTCAATAAAATAATGTGTAAATTATCGTTCTTGTTTGATTCTATCTTTTATTGCATTTTAGTTTAGCTTGCTTGAGGACAAGCAAGGTTCAAGTATGGGGAGATTTGATATTCGCTAATTTACACATATTTTAGTCCCCCATTTTATCCCCATTTTATTCGTTTTCGGCCGTAAAACCGTCATTCGGATACTTAATTATGTATACTTTTGTTTACAGGCCTAAAACAGCATACCGGACAAGATGATAGTGAAAACGAGGACTTTCCGGACAAAACGACGAAGCTGCGAACATTCTGTTAGAAAACTGACCTGGGCGAGTGGAACGGTCGTGCGGTCTGAGGGACGACCGTGCATCTCCGACATATCAAGACCAGCCCAGCAATGAACGAGGGTGCAACACGGCGTGCAAGGCAATCCCGGTGACGCACGGTTGTGCGTCTGATTGCACCCCGTGCAGATGCGATGACCAGTCAAACCCTGGAACTGAACGACCAGTGCATCAGTCCATGCAACAAGATCCCGGAAACGCACGATCGTGCCATATGAAGAACGGTCGTGCGAGACCGAAGACCGGTCAAGATCTGTGACGTCATGCAGTATGGTGCACCATACCTCCAATAATGCAAAAAGTGAACGGTCGTGCAACAGGACGCACGACCGTGTGACATCGAAATTATATAAAAACCTGCAGAAACATTCTGCTCGTAACTCTGGACATTTTGGAAGCGATTCTGGCGATTTTCAGGCTTCGGAGGCTTCTGCTTTCACCCGGATTCAAGCCACATTGTGCCGATTAGCTTTGTTATCTTCCAGATTCTTAATCTTATGCTTGTTTATGGTTTGGTTTTCTAATCTTTCCATGATTTTGTTAATCTTTCAAGCATTTAGATTAATGTTTATGTATTATTGTAGCCTTTGGGCAAAAACACAACAATCCCTTGCTTAATTATAACCATTAGTATGTTAATCTTTGTTTGTAATGACACTTGGAAGTATTTTCTATGTTAATCTTTGATGATTAGTTTGCAACCTTGTTATTGATATTGATTTCTTGATTATAAGTAATTTTGTTGGATGATTGGTATTTGGTTAGTTAAGATAGTTGAAAAATGAAGCTTAATTAATCTTGTATTAGTAAACTTTAAACTTGGTTAACTAGTTTAGCTTGGTTAAAATGTGTGCACCATGATACTAGAAATGGTTAGTGGTTTAATAAAATGTAATTATTGTTAATCAAGAAAGCTTGCCGTCACGTAAGGACCTTAACGGGTTAAATGGTGTCGTTATAAATTCTTGCCATGATTTGTTAGCTTAGTTAGTAGTTTAGGCCAAAATTGCTATCTTGGTGAATTTATGTGCAAGATTTGTAAGATGAACTTGGTTGTGATTTAATCTAGTTTATGCTTGTCTCGGTGGTTGCATTGTGTTTATCGGTGTCGCTTTCCTTGTTTAAGTGAGGTTAGAAAACTCCTAACGGATGACTAACTTATTTTTAAGAGATTTTCATAGACATTTATCAATTGCATGTTAAAGAACAATTTTAGGTGGTTAAAGTGTGTTTATCGTTTTAACTTTCCGAATGATTGTCATGTTAGGATTCCCGAAAGGGATACTAATTGTCTCAAAATTGGAGAATTGATCAAATGCTTCTAGTGCCAAAACCGACTTAGTTGACATGCTTTGGTTGTGTATTAAGCAAGGCTATTTATCTATTTTCATATTTGATATCTATCATGTTTTTATAAGTAGGTGTTTATGCTTACTTTAGTTTATTTAAAAATCAAACAACTTATGTTTTTACCGGTAGTTTAGTGACAAAGGTCTAGTATTATTCCTCCGCCCATTTCCTTGGATCGATACTTGGTTCTTACCGATACTTTACTACATATATGACGGGGTACACTTGCCTCTTTCGTGTGTGTTTTGATGTTAAAGTAATAATCACTTTTATAAATTTAAAACCGAATCGTGTGTAATTTCATTATAAAAATATGTGTAGTCGCGCACACGTCACCATTCGTCACTTCAGTGCTGTGTATAGTGTAAAGTGTTAGAAAATTTTTCAAGTTTTTTGAAATTTCTCACTATGTACTATATGTCTTGAAATGCATGCATATTCTAAAAATGAAATATTTGCAGGCAAGGGCTTCTGATTTTCACCCGAAACATAACATATACTGCATTTTGGAAGAGGATTATCCTAACATCGAGCCATTCAAAGATGTTATACCATTTTTGAGAGAAAGGAGAATTTTCAAAGCTTTCACGGAAAAACATAGATGCCATGCATCTCATGTTAGAACTTTTTGGAATGCCGCACACTATGAAGAGGAAGATAAGGCAATTCACTCGGCCGTTAGAATCAAGGATAATAAGAATAAAGACGTTGATTTGCCAGTGAAGATAACTGTAGGAGATGTGAGGAGAGTATTAAATCTGCAAGACAAAGACGAAGATCCTATCATAATTCCTAAAAGACTGTGCAAGGGATTTTGGTTAAGAATGGGATATACAGGGTACATTGATGTCGCAACCCCCGTCCCCTAACAAACCCGGGAACGGGCGGCCGTGGCCAGTTTTGGTGGTATATGTTTTTATCCATTTTGGAGCGGAAATTACATCAGGACCGTAGTTAGGAAATAATTTATCAGAGTAAAATACCACGCTTTTAATATATTAAACACATGGGAAAAACCCAAGTTTCAAGTACACACACTTTCATAGGGATAAACCCTATTTTATTTAATAAAACATCTTTATTTTTAGGTAACTTTATTGCCACGTTTCCAAGCCTTTAGTGCTGTCCAGCTGGCTTCTATTTGGCTTTCACATTTTGTTACCTGAAACGCGTTTAAAAACATTTTGTCAGTGGGAAATACTGGTGAGTGAATCCCAGTTTAATCAAGTTTAATAAAGACCAATGTACAGTATTGAGGGCGGTCGCGCAATTACATTTGTTTCCATCTATTCAATTACCACCCACGGTACTGTCAACCCGACTTGTGGTCATGTTACTCCTCGCAAGGCAGTAACAAATTTTGTATACAAAACCCTAACATACCGACGATAATTGTAGAATACAAATACTCAATAACTGTTTAATATAATTTAATTTAGGTGAGGTTTTGAAAAAAAAAACAATTTGCAAAAAGGAGATTACTCACATTGCTGTCTTAGGTTTTCTTTAAGGGTTTCCTGATGATTATCTATAATTTACACAAATGCACACTGTCACACCCCCAAAATCCACACGCGGAGTACCACCGCTTGGAGGCGTGACTGACCAGGATCAAGCCACCAATCATATTGAACATAAGTATATAGTAAAAGTCATTCATCAATACGATAGGTGTTTTCAAACCAAACATAAAACAAGTGTGTAGCGGAAGCAATAATGTAAAACCCAACATAAGTTTAAGTACAAAATGTCATAATGTTTAACAACACATTCACGATCCATGTCCACAACGACCGTGCCTCCCGTGCAAGCTCCAAAAGTACCTAAGGTCCTGCAAGGCATGTAACAGAGAGTCAACAACTAGTTGAGCGAGTTCACAGTTGGTTATTTAGTTATAATGTTCGCATCGTAAATCGTATGCTTGTTTAGTAATTATGTATCGTATATAATGGTATCGCGGCCCTCTAGGCATGTTTGCGAAGTTTAGTGGGGGTTTCCCATATGTTCTCTAGACTAGGTATATTTGTATCGCGGCCCTCCAGGCATGTTTGCGAAGATTAAAGTATAGTTCGCGGCCATTCCAGGCATGTTTGCGAAGATTGTTCTAGTATCGCGGCCGATCCCGACATGTGTGCGAAGAGAAGTATATGTATCACTAGTCTAGTAGTAGCTACCATTGACCTTCCTCTCCCGAGGCCTATGGTATGTAATTCCGATAACTCTTAAGCATAAATAATCAATCAACCCATTGCCAACCCAGGGAATCCCATGCCTTTGTAGAAGTGTGAACTCACCTTGTTTTGCTCGGTATGCTAAACTATGTGCTCTCAAGTAACCAATCAAATCCTATAGTGCACGTATGTTCAGTCAGTACATGTTTGTAAGATTTTGCATGCAATCACTATCACAGAAATATCACAGAGTGTGTCTAGCAATTTGCATTCTTGTATCATGTAAACAGTTACTCCCATTCATGCAAATTCATCTTCCTCATAATAGCCTTCTCAATAATTCTAACATAGTTAACCAATATCACAGTTAATAAAGCTAGTATGCTTAACTGAATTAGCATATATAACCAGGGGTATACGGTTAACAGAATTAACATTTAACAGAACTGGTAACTAACTGTGTCACATGTTTTACTTAACTAAGTTACATATTAAACAGAATGTCATCCATGAATCTTACATAGTGAGTAAAGTTAACTGAGTTAATGAACTTAACTCAGTTAGTAGGCTAAATATGGTTACATAACTAACAGAGTTATTATTTGTAATTTAATAAGTTAACAACTTAATAAATTTAACCAGTTAACAGATAACAGTTGGGCCGAAATCACTAGCTAGCCGAAAACCCTTATGTGCCGAAAACCCCATTAGCCGAAATCACTTATGGCCGAAATCCCTCATGGGTCGACATCCAAATTGGGCCGAAATCACACACATGGGCCGAAATCACCTTTAGTGATTTCGTCCAGTTTAGTATTGTGGGGGGTGTTTTCGTGAGCATGTGTGTGACGAAATCACTAGGGTGCCGAAATCCCTTAGTGATTTCGTTGGTTTCCTCATCATCTTCAACAACACTTACAGTAACAAAAACCCAGCAACTAATAATCGATTAACAGTTACATGATTAATCATTTACAAGTCCTTAATCAATCATTGATATGTAATATAATTTTCCAACATCATGCGATACCAGGATCCCCATTTATGCAGTTTATCATTCATTAACATACACCCACTGTTGATCAAAACATCAAATATACAGACAGTTCATAGATAATAATTATCTAACAAGCACACAATGATCAATCACATAATCACATATATACATACATCATGATTAAACATCCAATAATCATACGATATGCAACTAAAACAACTGAATCATGAAATCACTAACCAAGGATTTAAACAGAGGTTTTGCTTCAAATGAGGAATTCTGTTTGTTGGGTTTCAGAGGTAGAGAGAGAAACAAAGTGATAAGGTTTGGTAAGTGAGAAACTTCTCCGAGAAGATTTGTTTATAAAATGATTAAATAAAATATCTCAATACTGGGCCAAGGCCCATCTCTGTTTTCGTTGGTCATCAGTGGACGAAAACACATAAGGTGTTTTCACCACTAGGGTGATTTCATCAGGGAGGTGGTGTTTTCATATTAGCAGGGGTGTTAGGCCAAACATCCATAATAAATTATACAATCCCAATTAGCACAAATTACACTATCATCATATACTCAAATATAATATGCACCCCAAATATAAAATATCATCGCAATACGATTTAACGTTTTTCAAATGTAAGCGTTGTGAAACAAACAAGTCGAGTAACAAACAACAAAAAAAAATTAACGTGCACTAACTGCGAAGATGGAATCTTGGAAACTCGAGTTGTCACATTATCCCCAACTTGAAAGAAATTTCGTCCCGAAATTTAGCATGCGGTTACTGAGGAAGCTAGGTAAGTTATCATTTACTGGTTTTCCTGGGGTGTCACATCATCCCCCCGTTGATTTGGAATTTCATCCCGAAATTTTGTAGTAGCTTCAGCCTCAGTAGTAGTGGCATTGTTTTCGAACAACTGGGGATATTTGAGTTCCATTTGGTCTTCTCGTTCCCAGGTAAATTCTGGGCCACGACGGGAGTTCCAACGAACTCGAACAAGAGGTATTCTGGTGTTCTTGAGGACCTTAACATCCCGGTCCGTGATTTCAACTGGTTCCTCGACGAAATGCAATCGTTCGTCGATAGTGAGCTCCTTCAAAGGAACTATGAATGTCTCATCTGACAGACACTTCTTCAGATTCGACACGTGAAAGACGTTGTGAACTGCACTGAGTTCAGCTGGTAAGTTCAGTCTGTAGGCCACTTTGCCTATCTTCTCTATGACTTCAAATGGTCCAACGTATCGTGGATTGAGTTTGCCCCTTTTGCCAAAACGAACAACACCCTTCCAGGGTGAAACTTTGAGTAGTGCTCGGTCCCCAACCTGGAACTCGAGTAGTTTCCTGTCTTTATCTGCGTATGCTTTCTGACGGTCACGAGCTGCCGCCATGCGTTGTCGTATTTGAGCAATCTTTTCAGTAGTATCAACTACCATTTCTGGACCTGTGATCTGACTGTCACCCACCTCTGCCCAACAAAGAGGTGATCGGCATTTACGCCCGTACAATGCGTCAAATGGAGCAGCTTTTATGCTGGTGTGGTAGCTGTTGTTGTACGAAAATTCCACGAGTGGCAGATGTTTTTCCCAGCCCTTGCCAAAGTCAATTACGCACGCCCGAAGCATGTCTTCTAGAGTTTGAATAGTGCGCTCAGACTGCCCATCTGTCTGAGGATGATAAGCTGTGCTCATGTCTAAACGAGAGCCAAAAGATTTATGCATTGCTTGCCACAGTTCTGAAGTAAAACGTGCGTCACGATCAGAGATAATAGATGTGGGCACCCCGTGCCTCGAGACAACTTCCTTAAGGTATACGTCTGCTAGAGTGGAGAACTTATCCGTTTCCTTGATAGCCAAGAAGTGAGCAGACTTTGTGAGTCGATCCACGATCACCCAAATAGTATCATTTCCACGCTGAGATCTAGGTAGGCCAGTAACAAAATCCATGGAAATTTGTTCCCATTTCCATTGTGGTATCTCAGGTTGTTGGAGTGGGCCTGAAGGTTTCTGATATTCCGCTTTGACTCTCGCACAAGTCAAACACTTGCTAACGTACGTTGCTATGTGAGCTTTCATGCTAGGCCACCAATATGTAGTTCTGAGGTCGTGGTACATCTTATCCGAACCAGGATGTACTGAGTAGCGAGACTTATGAGCTTCATCCATTACAAGCTCGCGTAAATTACCATAGAGTGGGACCCAGATGCGTCCTGTCACATAATAGGCTCCGTCTGCCTTTTGCTCTAACCGTTGTCTTGAGCCGCGTAGAGCTTCAGCCCTGACGTTTTCTGGTTTCAATGCTTCTACCTGAGCATCTCGTATCTGTGAAGGAAGACTAGACTGAATAGTGAGTTGCAACGCTCGTACACGCCTAGGTGTAGTATCCTTTCGACTGAGGGCGTCGGCCACCACATTGGCTTTGCCCGGATGGTACTTAATAGCACATTCGTAATTGTTCAGTAGTTCAACCCATCTACGTTGTCGCATGTTCAATTCTTTCTGCTTGAATATATACTCAAGACTCCTGTGATCGGTGTAGATGGTGCACTTAGTGCCATACAGGTAATGTCACCATATCTTGAGCGCAAAAACAACAGCTCCCAGCTCTAAATCGTGCGTAGTGTAATTCCGTTCGTGAATCTTAAGTTGGCGTGAAGCATAAGCAATAACTTTATCCCGTTGCATCAACACACATCCAAGACCTTGGATGGATGCGTCGCAGTAGACTACAAAATCGTCCGTGCCTTCAGGCAATGAGAGGATAGGTGCGCTACAAAGTCTATCCTTTAAGTGCTGAAATGCTGTTTCCTGTGTGTTACCCCAACGGTAAGCAACACCTTTCTGTGTCAGTAATGTGAGCGGCTGTGCAATCTTTGAGAAGTCTTTGATGAACCGTCTGTAATAACCCGCCAAACCCAAGAATTGGCGTATTTCGGTTGGTGTGCGAGGTGCAGGCCAGTTCTTGATCGAATCTACCTTGGATGGATCGACATGAATCCCATCCTTGTTCACCACGTGGCCTAGAAAGTGGACTTCACGAAGCCAGAAGTCGCATTTTGAAAACTTAGCGTATATCTGTTCCGTTCGAAGGAGTTCCAGAATAAGTCGTAAATGCTGCTCATGTTCCTCCCGATTTTTCGAATAAATTAGGATGTCGTCGATGAAAACAATAACAAACTTGTCAAGATAAGGTTTGCACACCCTATTCATAAGATCCATGAAAACCGCAGGCGCGTTCGTTAGCCCGAATGGCATGACCAAAAACTCGTAATGGCCGTAGCGAGTTCTGAATGCTGTTTTGGAGACGTCCTCATCCCGGACTCTCAATTGATGGTAACCTGACCTCAGATCAATCTTCGAGTAATAGCTCGACCCTTGCAACTGGTCGAATAAGTCGTCGATGCGTGGAAGAGGATAGCGATTCTTTACGGTCACCTTGTTTAGTTCGCGGTAATCTATGCACATACGAAAGGTACCGTCTTTCTTCTTCACAAATAATACTGGAGCTCCCCATGGCGAAGAGCTAGGACGTATGAAACCCTTTTCCAAGAGTTCTTGCAATTGCTTAGACAGTTCTTCCAGTTCAGTTGGAGCTAAGCGGTAAGGCGCTCGAGCTATGGGTGCTGCTCCTGGAGCTAGCTCGATCTGAAATTCGACCTGGCGATGGGGCGGTAACCCAGGCAACTCTTCAGGAAACACTTGAGGAAAGTCGCGTACTACAGGAATATCTCCAATCTTTTTCTCTGTCGTCGATGTATCAGTAACGAGTGCTAAAATAGCTATGTGGCCCTTTCGCAGACACTTCTGAGCCTTCAAGATGGAGATGATGCCACTCACGAAACCACTCTGGTCGCCTTGAACTTCGAGAGGTTCTTTGCCAGTACGGGGAATACGAATGATCTTCTCCTTGCATAAGATCTCTGCTTGTTGTTGGGATAACTAATCCATACCAATGACAATGTCGAAACTACTCAGAGTTATAGGAATGAGATCGATAGAGAAAGTCTGACCAGCGAGGATAAGATTACAACCCTGAACTATGTGTGTGGCTTCTAGACTTTTACCGTTAGCTAACTCTACGACATGTTTGGTGTTCAAAAGTGTTGGTGCGCGTTTAAGCATTTGACTAACTTTCAGAGACATATAACTGGTATCCGCACCCGAATCAAATAATACAGTAACATAAAAGTCGTCGAGAAGAAACTTACCCGTAACCACATTAGGATCGTTCCTCGCATCACCCTGACCAATCACAAATGCACGACCCCTAGCACCATTGTCGTTGTTGTTTCCCCCATTGTTGTTCCCATTGCCCTGATTATTGTTGTTGTTATTCTGATTCTGGTTTAACTGGGGGCAGTTCCGCTTGAAGTGACCTTCAGCCCCACACTGAAAGCATGCCTTATTTCCTTGCTGTTGTTGATGTGGCTGGTTTCGTGGAACGGGTGGCTGTTGTTGCTGGTTCTGATTCGCAGGTCTTGAACTCCTGCAATCTTTAGCCTCATGACCTACCCTTAGACATCTCTGACAGCGGCCTTTACGACACTGACCACTGTGGTGTTTGTTGCACCTGTTACACAGTGGATGAATTCCCCGATATCCACTCTGCCCCTGACCACCAGACGTTTGCTGACTCGGACTCTGGTAATCACTAGTCTTGCGCTGCTGCTGTGCTTGAGACTGTACAGTAGCTGAACCCCTGCTGGAATCCCCTTCCCATTTCCGCTTGTTGTCACCGGGATTAGCAGGAGTAGCTGGAGTGGTAGCGGTAGTAGTAGCGCTGATACGTTTAGGCAGCCTGTTCTGTTCGACTGCCTGATCAGTGAGGCGATGAGCTAACTTGACAATCTGTTGAATGGTGCCAAGATTCGCTGAGGTTACGTGACTTTGAATTTCCGGCACCAGTCCATTGAGATACAGTTCGATACGCTTAATGGGAGGGTCTACCATAGTAGGACACAAAATAGCCAACTCATTCGATCTTCTGGTGTACGCTTCAATTTCTGACCCCGTCATTTTCAAATGGTAAAACTCTACCTCCAGCTTATGAATATCATCACGGCTACAGTATTCCTCTTTGATTAACTCCTTGAAATCATTCTAGGGTGTGGCGTTAGCAACAGCCAACCCTAACATCTGAACTTGCGCATTCCACCAAGTCAGCGCAATGCCTTCTAGAGTACCAGTGGCGTACTTCACCCTGCGAGCCTCAGGGCATTCACACATTTCAAATACGGACTCGAGCTTTTCAAACCAATGGAGGAGTCCAACCGCTCCTTCCGTGCCACTAAAAGTAGTAGGACGACAGTCCATGAAAGTTTTGAAGGTGCAAACAGGTGGCTGAGCGTGCTGACCTGTTGTGTATAAGAACCAGGACAAGATTAAGCACAAGAGTTGTTTTAGGAGTGTAGGATCTAAAGATCCTAGTGTGAGTTACAACGGCAGGGTATACCTCCTTCTTGTGCGGCTGCAAGTGCCGCAGCAACTCGTTCGTTACTAAGAGCCGTCAACTGGGCTTGTGTCATGTTGATACGTCCAGACATGATCTTCATAGCAAAGATAACATAAGTGAGAGAGGTTCGCAAGTAGTGCGATGACAGAAGAGAGTAAGCACACAAGTGTTCTCATGCAATAGTGTTACGTTAATCTAAGCATACCCTGAGCAAAGTTCTATGCAATTCTAGCAAGTAGGCAATAAGACATGTACCATATTACCTAGGATGTTGAGTCTTGCACGTGGAGCGAGGCGTCGTTGTGGATCGTTGAGCACTGTTTCGGTTATAGTCTGGTTTTAATAAAAACGTTTTCCCCTTATTAAAACCGAGTTCTCTATAACCAATGGCTCTGATACCAATCTGTCACACCCCCAAAATCCACACGCGGAGTACCACCGCTTGGAGGCGTGACTGACCAGGATCAAGCCACCAATCATATTGAACATAAGTATATAGTAAAAGTCATTCATCAATACGATAGGTGTTTTCAAACCAAACATAAAACAAGTGTGTAGCGGAAGCAATAATGTAAAACCCAACATAAGTTTAAGTACAAAATGTCATAATGTTTAACAACACATTCACGATCCATGTCCACAACGACCGTGCCTCCCGTGCAAGCTCCAAAAGTACCTAAGGTCCTGCAAGGCATATAACAGAGAGTCAACAACTAGTTGAGCGAGTTCACAGTTGGTTATTTAGTTATAATGTTCGCATCGTAAATCGTATGCTTGTTTAGTAATTATGTATCGTATATAATGGTATCGCGGCCCTCTAGGCATGTTTGCGAAGTTTAGTGGGGGTTTCCCATATGTTCTCTAGACTAGGTATATTTGTATCGCGGCCCTCCAGGCATGTTTGCGAAGATTAAAGTATAGTTCGCGGCCATTCCAGGCATGTTTGCGAAGATTGTTCTAGTATCGCGGCCGATCCCGGCATGTGTGCGAAGAGAAGTATATGTATCACTAGTCTAGTAGTAGCTACCATTGACCTTCCTCTCCCGAGGCCTATGGTATGTAATTCCGATAACTCTTAAGCATAAATAATCAATCAACCCATTGCCAACCCAGGGAATCCCATGCCTTTGTAGAAGTGTGAACTCACCTTGTTTTGCTCGGTATGCTAAACTATGTGCTCTCAAGTAATCAATCAAATCCTATAGTGCACGTATGTTCAGTCAGTACATGTTTGTAAGATTTTGCATGCAATCACTATCACAGAAATATCACAGAGTGTGTCTAGCAATTTGCATTCTTGTATCATGTAAACAGTTACTCCCATTCATGCAAATTCATCTTCCTCATAATAGCCTTCTCAATAATTCTAACATAGTTAACCAATATCACAGTTAATAAAGCTAGTATGCTTAACTGAATTAGCATATATAAACAGGGGTATACGGTTAACAGAATTAACATTTAACAGAACTGGTAACTAACTGTGTCACATGTTTTACTTAACTAAGTTACATATTAAACAGAATGTCATCCATGAATCTTACATAGTGAGTAAAGTTAACTGAGTTAATGAACTTAACTCAGTTAGTAGGCTAAATATGGTTACATAACTAACAGAGTTATTATATGTAATTTAATAAGTTAACAACTTAATAAATTTAACCAGTTAACAGATAACAGTTGGGCTGAAATCACTAGCTAGCCGAAAACCCTTATGTGCCGAAAACCCCATTAGCCGAAATCACTTATGGCCGAAATCCCTCATGGGTCGACATCCAAATTGGGCCGAAATCACACACATGGGCCGAAATCACCTTTAGTGATTTCGTCCAGTTTAGTATTGTGGGGGGTGTTTTCGTGAGCATGTGTGTGACGAAATCACTAGGGTGCCGAAATCCCTTAGTGATTTCGTTGGTTTCCTCATCATCTTCAACAACACTTACAGTAACAAAAACCCAGCAACTAATAATCGATTAACAGTTACATGATTAATCATTTACAAGTCCTTAATCAATCATTGATATGTAATATAATTTGCCAACATCATGCGATACCAGGATCCCCATTTATGCAGTTTATCATTCATTAACATACACCCACTGTTGATCAAAACATCAAATATACAGACAGTTCATAGATAATAATTATCTAACAAGCACACAATGATCAATCACATAATCACATATATACATACATCATGATTAAACATCCAATAATCATACGATATGCAACTAAAACAACTGAATCATGAAATCACTAACCAAGGATTTAAACAGAGGTTTTGCTTCAAATGAGGAATTCTGTTTGTTGGGTTTCAGAGGTAGAGAGAGAAACAAAGTGATAAGGTTTGGTAAGTGAGAAACTTCTCCGAGAAGATTTGTTTATAAAATGATTAAATAAAATATCTCAATACTGGGCCAAGGCCCATCTCTGTTTTCGTTGGTCATCAGTGGACGAAAACACATAAGGTGTTTTCACCACTAGGGTGATTTCATCAGGGAGGTGGTGTTTTCATATTAGCAGGGGTGTTAGGCCAAACATCCATAATAAATTATACAATCCCAATTAGCACAAATTACACTATCATCATATACTCAAATATAATATGCACCCCAAATATAAAATATCATCGCAATACGATTTAACGTTTTTCAAATGTAAGCGTTGTGAAACAAACAAGTCGAGTAACAAACAACAACAAAAAAAATTAACGTGCACTAACTGCGAAGATGGAATCTTGGAAACTCGAGTTGTCACACACACGCGTTAGTATAATAACCCAATATTTATATTAACGATACCCTCCCCGAGACGACATTCCAACGACTATGTCGGGCAGAACCACGACAGCCGTTACGGAACCCTGGATCAATCGGGCAACGTATCTAATACGTAATCGGGGTTATAATACTTACAACGAAGCATAACTTTGTTATTTATGGGGGTATTATACTCGAGAATAGCTTCTACTATTAAGAAATTCGAGATAAAGAAAAGGAAATAAGCGATCGAAAACTGAAGCCGATGCCCTCTTTATATAGGGCCTGATTTCGAGTTTTACACAGCCCGCGTAATACGTAGCCAAGGGCTACGCAGCCCGCGAGGCTCCCTAGGGTAGGCCCTAGGGTTGCTGATTCGGAATATAGACTCCACACGCGTTATGCCACGTGGCACCTCAGGGTGCGACCCTGGTCTCGAGCTGTCGCGGCCCGCGTAGCTCAAGGGGATGGCTTACGCGCCCCGCGAGAGACCATAAAAACTTGCTTTTATTTTATTTTTAATTATATAATGTATTTTGGGCTCGGTTTTCACATACGGGGTGTATTTTAGGACATATTGGGATACTATTATTATATTAGGGGTGTCGAAAAATATTTTGAGGGTTGTTATATGACACGGCCCCCGTCCCGGTGTTACCCGGTCCAGGAGCCGCGGGACAGAAACCCGTGGTATTTATCAGTTGATGCGACAGCGGAAATTTAACAGGATATTTTAAAATTTGAAAATGCCCGATTATTTTATTTCACAATTTGGGACAATACCCCATAATTTACAGTAAAGGAAATTTCACGAGGAAATCCCTTGTTTTACAAAACATGTTTATTTATTTTATTGAGCCACCACTTCAAGCTTGTTAGTGCTTCGTAGCACTTTTCCTTGATTCACAGTAAATCACCTAAAACATGTTTAAAAATATTTTTATCAGCGGGGAAATACTGGCGAGTCATTGAGGTTACATAAAATGACACCTTAGTTATAGATTACAACATAAGAGCGATTACAATGGCTACTATCTTATTTTTATCTGGCGCCGTGTCACACCCTGGTGACGATGGTCATACCACTATTGGGTCCTTTCACCCAAGTAGTGATGATTATCACTGTTAGGTTGGTGAACCTAACCGTGAGAAATTAGTAATGTGCACTATACCCCACTTGCCAGTAATTCAAGATAACCAAGACTTAATCCCTGTAATTATAACTTTTTGAAAACAATTTAGGTATAGTAAAACATTGTTGATAAAAGAGAATGACTCTCATTGCAAGTTTAGATGGGCAGAGTTTAGCCTACTGATTTAGCCGTGTAACCTAGTTTAAATAACAATGTACACGAAACTAGGTCAGTAACTTAATACAACATTTACGATAAGCTCACGAAATCAAAACCCTCACGACGAATGACAAAGTATAGCCCTGATTTGGGCAGCACTTAAACATCCATCGGATCGGTTTCAATCGATCGGACATTGTATCGTAGCAGTGATCGAGTTAATACCCTGTATTCGCAGCGTTTCCCTAAGTAAAATCACTAATTTGAGCAGTATACTTCGTCTTTTGAAAAGTTTTTCGAGTGTAGATGAACTGCTCATGTCTGACCCTTTTATAGCTGATTTTTGGGTTTTACGCGGCCCACGTAAACCCTTTCTTGAATCTTAAGCGGCCCGCGAGGGCCCCCTAGTCTACGCGAAGGGCTAGCGTGTCACAGGTAGGGTTACCACGTGTACGACATGTGGCTTGAATGCTGTTGGTGCATACATCTGTTGTCTTTGTCTTATATCGAGTCTCGGGTTCGTTGCAGATCTGAACAAGAGTGATGTCATCATTCTTGATGATGACATCATATATGTGACATCATCTATTGCATCATGGAAGTTTACTACACAAGAAGACAAAACAGAATTAATGTTTAGGAGATTCGCTTGAAATAGAATTTTAGGAGATTCGCTTGAATTGAATTTAGGAGAGTTCGCTTGAACCGAAGTGTGTATGTTCAAGCGGACTAGCACCACCTATATATATGGTTCATGTCTTTTCATTTGAAGTGGACTAGAGGAGAGACTAGGAACTTGAACCGAAGTGCTGCCGGTATTTCTCGTGAATGTAATAGCTGTTAAATCAATATACAAGAGGTTTAAAGTGATATTCTAGCTGTTTCAAGCTTATACGTCTGTTTTCGCCTTTCGTATAGTCTAAGATCTCTTCTGAACGACTCGTTTGGGTCTCAAAATGATCCTACAAGTGGTATCAGAGCTCAGGAGGAAGAGATCTTGCCAAAACAGCTTGTTTTCATCACTTTTTCTGATTTCTACATCTTCTTTTTGAAACTTAAAAATTTTTTCACGGTTAAAATCGGCTCAAATTCACACATCTTGTGCGTAATCATGTATTAACAAATCCTGGAAAGTTTCAGCGTTAAAATCGACTTAAAACTCGTTCAAATCATGTTTTCGCTTGAAATTTGTTCGTATTTGCTGACGTCATTGACATTTCAAGCGGATTAAGGGTGTTGAGTCCACTTGAAAACGACATCTCACTGGAGTTTACATCGTGAGTCCGCTTGAAAATGACATCTCGCTTGAGTTTACATCGTGAGTCCGCTTAAAAACGACATCTCGCTTGAGTTTACACAGTGTTCGCTTGAAAACGTCGACCGCTTGAAAATACCGTTCGCTTGAACTGTTTGTTTTTTCACGTGAAAGTGCATTGATCTGTGTGACACATTAAACAAGGTTACAGTTAGTTGGGAAATGAAATCATGTGTCATGTGTCAGTCTACATGAGGTGATCAGAACCATTTCAGTTTGCATGTGACATTGGATGATCGATACAATCAAAGTAAAATCAGTCTTTGCATGTGTTTTTATCGGTCAAAGAGTTGGTCCAATCACAAAATTCAAGTTTGATTAACAATTAAAGTTGTAATGTGCTGAATTTACATCGGTCCAATGATGTTTGAAAGTGGACTGCATAGGCCCATGTGATTACAGGTGACAAAGCACATATTGTCGGTCAAGATTATTTGAAGATTAGATCAAATTCAATCGGTCCAATAGTTTTTTTTTACAAAGATATCAGCCCATCAAAGCATTTAATGAGATAAAGCGGCCCAATCAATTTTCATGCATACTTAAAATGGTCAGTTTAGTAAAGTTCACGGCTCAATGAAATCAAGTTGAGAATTAAAGTGATGTTAGTACATGTGCTTTCAAATTGTCGGCCCAATCAAAGATTTTTTGAAAGATAAAGTGTCGGCTATTTGTTTTGGATTTGTCTAGTTGCATGTGATCAGAATTTGCATGTGCTTTCATTGGTTCAAAAGTTTCATTATCATCGGCCTAATCAATGAAGTCCCAATTGATTTTGCTTTGTTTTGATCGGCTCATTCATTCAGTGATCTCACTTCAACAACATTGAACCGAGTCCACAAATCTTCGACACGAGTCTTCAATTGATTTCATCAACACACTTTTACGTATTCAGTCTGTTTAAATTGATTGTTTGTTTGTTTGTTTCAGGTATTTTACAAGGTGATACAGCTCGTTTGAGACCAGTATTTTTGAAACAAGAAAGGTTGTGTTTTGTGAACTTTGAAAATCTGAAACATGGACGAGGATTTTTACAACGCATTCGCTACTCCGGTTACCCCGATTTCTCTTGCACATAACACGATGTTAGAAAACGAAATGGGGACGATGCAAAAACCACCTAAACTCATGAACATCGAGGAGTATAAAGGTTGGGAAGGTCGTTTCGAAAACTGGGTGCAAGCCAATTATCTAGATGCTTGGGAATGTGTCGAGACGAAATACATCCGATCGACGAATGATGATGAAGAAGTGGTTCCGATAAAAGATCTGAGTGCTGATGCTAGAAAGAAGTACAAAGATGAAAAAATGATGCTAAGTCTTTTACAACAAGCTGTGAAAGAAGATATCTTGGTGTTATTGCAACACAATGGAACTTCTTATTCTATCTGGAAAGCTTTAAGATCGAAGTTTCATGGTAGTCAAGAAATGGTCAAAAACAAGAAATCGCTTTTGAAGAAAGAGTTTGATCTGTTTCGTGGGTTAAAGAATGAAAGCACAAGGCAAATTATTGAAAGATACTGCAATCTGCTAACCAACATGAAGAGGTTGAGCATTGAGAAAGACAATGAAGAGTTGATCGAGAAGCTTGCTGATGCTTTGCCACACGAGACTTGTGGTTACATATCTCATGATGCTCAGAAACAAGAAAGGTTTTAGCAGTTTGACACTGTGCAAGTTCATTGAAAAACTAGAAGCTCAGGAGATGGAACAAAGAAAGGTTTTAAGGATGAAAGATTTTGATGGTGAACAAGACATTGGTCTTTATTACAAAGGTGGTGTTAGTGATAAATCCACCAGCATGTCACCGAAGATTCAAACAGCATTCAATGCAAAGAGTCCATCTGAAAGTTCGTCTAAAGGATCAAGCAGCAACACAAGTTTTTCATCATATCCATCTTTTGATCCGAACATTTCAACAACAAAGAATGGCAAGAAGCTACAATGTAACATTGTACTGAATCTGGAGAATGATGAAGATTATTCAGCAGAAATTGCTAAGAGTCACATGTCTTTGTTGGGAACTGTATTGGAATCTTATGGTAGTTTTGTTGCAGGTCGGATCGGGAATCCAATGCTTACAAAAGAGGATTACTATCAGATTGACGCTGAAGAGATGGAATTGATGGACATAAAGTGGTGCTTGGCAAGTGTGTTGAGACGAGCTGAGAAATTTAAGCAGATCACAGGAAGAGATGATTTACGTGAAGCTAATATTTCAACTTTGGGTTTTGATAAATCTAAAGTCACTTGTTTTCGTTGCAGGGAAAAAGGACACTTCAAGAGGGAGTGCAAAAACCGCGAAGCAAGTGGAGCTTAAAATCCATTCAACAACAGCAATGATTACTATCGAAAGGCGATCTATCATCAAGTCGCTCAACAACAACAAGAACCACAAGTGGCACATGGTAGAAAAGTGATTGAAGAATCATCAAAGAGAGCATGTTTGGGGAATCAAGAAAACTTTAGTTGGGACAATTATATCTCAGCTGATAACAAAGCATGCCTAATCGATCAAGAAGATGAAAAATTTCCAGATGGCTTTAGCTGGGCAAATTTCAACTGGGATGATCATTGTCCAGATAAAGAGATTCTAAATCAAAAAGCCTTTGTTACTCGAGTGGAAGAGGATAGTGATGATGATCGTGAGTATTGGTCAAAGAAAATGGCAGATCATTTCAAAATGATGGAGGAAAGTGACAGTGAAGATGAAAAAGCTAAAAAGAAAAAGAAAAAGGTCAAGACACCTGTCAGCAGTGATGACGAAGAAGCTCCAGTGATCAAAAGGAAAGTAAAGGTTGAAGTTCCAAAGTTTAAAGTTGATGAAGAAGTTGATGCTAAAAAGATTCCTGTGAAGTGTGACACTTGTGAAGCTATAAAGAAGCAGAATAGCACATTGATTTATAACTTGAACAGTTTGAAGGAATCTTATGATGTCCTGAACAAAGCTGTGAATCAATACAATCATACAAGTGAAGAACAAGCAACAGCTATGAAGACACTTCAGGGAGCGTTTATGATAAAGCAAAAAGTTGTGAACAACTACATCGAGAAGTGTGCTATGCTAGAACAGAAACTTGAGACACAAAGAATTGAGACTGAAAGAGTAAATCGGTTGTTGAAAAGTTACTCATGTACTTCTTATGTTATTGACAGGATCTATCCAACAGTAGAAGGCATGAAGACGTTTGAGGAAAAGGAGACTTCTGAGGCAAAGCATTCTGAAGAACAGAAAGGTTCTGAAGAAAAGACTCCTGAAAAGAAGAAAGTAAAGAAGAAGGATACTAAAGAGAATGATTCTGGTAAGAAACAAGGTTTCAGTTACAACAAGTGTCCACCCCCGCTTGAAAATGGATATTCTCCGAGAAATCCAAATTCGGAGAGAGTCAAAAAGGCAACAAATTTACAGTGGGAGTCGGAGTCTTCGGTTAATCTACCAGAAAATATTGATGTTATGTTTACATCATCTGACACTGATCATGAGTCCGAGTTAATAAAGAAAGTCGTCGATTAGGTGTTGGATAAAGATGAAACTGAGGAGTCAAAGTTGGAGTCAAACTCAGAGTCAAAGTCAGAGTCAGAGTCAAAGACTGGTTCTGAAAGTTCCAGTTCGATAGTCAACAGTCTAAAATCTTCGGATAAAAGGGTTTACAACAAAGATTTCCTGTTATCAAAATCTAATTTGAATGACGAAACGTTTAAAGTCGCATATACTTTGAATGATTCTGACAAATTATATTTTGATGAGAAATTTCCAATAAGAGGTGTTAAACCTGAATTGATCAAAAAGGTTTTCAAACTAACAGAAATTAATATTTCTGAAATAAAAGATGTAAATCTTACTGAAAAACCTAAAAAATACACGTCAAGAGTACAACAAAGATTAAACAAGAAAAAAAGGTTACGGTTTTGGTTCTGGTTTTCAAAAGAAACCAAACCATTACGGTAATTTCAAAAAGAAAGGATTAGGTTTTATTCCACCAGAAAATTATAAAAATGAAAAATATGTTCGAAATTTTAAATCAAAAATGACATTTGTTTCAGGAACATCAGCAGAAGAAGAAGAAAAGAAAGAATTCTGGAGACAATCGAACAAAAATTTCCTTGCGAAGAAGCAAGAAGAGATGAAGAGTGCTGATCAGATGAAAGAAACGAGAACCTGTTTCAAATGCAACACTGTTGGACATATTGCCAAAGATTGTTCCAAGGCAATAAAATCAAAACAGGGAGTTTCTAAACTAAAAGAGAAAGAAGTTGAGTTTGAACCACTAATTGATAGAACTAAACTTTTAAAAAATTCGACTTTTGAAATTGGTGAAAGTTCAAACAGATTTTACAAGAAGAAAGCAAATCTTGACACTCAGAAATGGGTTGTTAAGAAATCGATTGATAGTTCTAGCAATGATTCTGATTCATCAAAATCAGTGGAGCTATCTTCTGGCGATGAATCTGATTCCACAAAATCAGAGGAGCTATAGGTTGAAGTAAAATGTGAAAAATCAGTACCGACTGTGGATGATGTGAATTTTCCATCACTTCGGGCTGAAAATTTTAAGAAAAAAGTTGGTAAAGTTGAAATATCAAATCAATTTTTCTTAGAAAAAAATGATTTTGATATTGAAAAAGCCTTCAATTCCAAAGTTCATCATATTTTTGGAAAAATGGTTGACAGGAAAGTCAAAGGAGTGAAGGAGTTTTACGAGAAGAAGATGAAGAAAGATAAAGTTGAACCATCCCTGGTTTGTGACTGGGATGGTACATATTACGAACAGTGAGTCTGTGGACTTGCCGGAGCTCCCAGGTAGGTAAGCGAGGAGCAGGAATCGGCATCATTCTTGAAATGGTTGATTGTTAAATTTGCAGGTGACATCTTTATTATGTTATATCTTGTTCTACAAGTGGTTTTGGTTGACAAGTGAACCTACAAGTGGTTGAAGAAGGATTTCACTTACAAGTGGTAAATCAGGGACATTAAGTTGTACTTGATTATCTACAATTGGTATTTTGGGAAATAATGTGATGAATCAAACCCCTAACCTACAAATGGTAAAATTAATCAACAAAACTTATTTTCCAGAAAAACCATTTGATTAAAACAAACTTAAGTGTTTTGAAATCAATGGGAAAATAGTTTGTTGTAAGGGGGAGTTCTGATTGTTTATTCCAAGTGAATGGCGATTTGAAGCAATTTGATATCAGTTGTCACGTTGTTTGTACAGTTTATTTTCAAATTTCCTAAAATGTGTTTGTATTTTAGGGGGAGTAAGAAATTTTAGAAAATCCAAAAACATTTGAAAATTTGAAAAAGTAAAAAACATGATAAAATCAAAAATGAGTTTTGTTGTATAAAAGAGGAAATGATAGTACATCAGTGGGCGATCACAACATGCTAAAGAATTGGAAAGTTAAATATGTGATAAACAATCTCACTGTGGATATGGCAGTAGGTTTTTACACATTTAGTAGATTGTGACGAGATATAAACCTAAATTTCAAACTTGCTTATTTCGTGGGTAACAACTTCTTGGATATATAGGTAACCCCTGAAATCTCGTTTGAAAGGTCCCTCTTTCTGAGATACTAGGTCTTTATACTCAGTGATATCTGGGGTATTATCCCGGGACTTCTGATTTTGCGGAAGCAATGGCCTAGTCCCCGGAGAATACTTTCTGCTTGCTTGAAATATAGCGTCGCCCTCAGCAAATTGATGAAACAATAAAATTGATAGTCATTGCTGTTGTAATCAAAAGATCCTCTAAAGGGGACACACCAAAAGTCGAAGCCGTCATCTCTCTGTGTATACGGAAGTATCGAACTGAGTTCTCACGGCCCTCGCAATATAAACCCTTACAGATATCATCTAGGTATACTCACCTGTAATACTGAATATTGGGATCTGGATACGGGAGTATATTCAAGTGGTGGGACACGCGATTGAGTTTAAGTGCTTAAGACATTAATCTCGTATCTCAAAACAGTTGAACTTTGTGTGAAAATTTAAGTGGACCAGTATATTGACAATCTAGGTGAATTGTTTAGAACTTAAAATGAAATGCAGCTTAACGGTGTTGGTGATATGTCTCAGAAACTGATATGATCCTCTTACACAAACTCACAAAAATATTGTTTGTAAATATTTCTTTACTGCATTTCTTTTAATTTCAAAAACCCCAAAAAGATTTTAGTGTGTTTTAGCGTAAATTTTGAAAAATTCAAAAAGATTTTCGACAACTGGTGTTGAAAAAGCTGATTTTCAAAATTCCAAGTGCTAAAGTTGACGAACTGGTTTGGGAGTGTTGTGTGTGAAAGAATTTTAAGTATTGTTACAAGTGGTCATCAGACGTTTTGAATTTGATACTTCTTCAAGTGGTTCATCAGAGACTATAAATGTTAGATCATTTTTGTGATATTTACAAGTGGTGTCTGAGTGTGTTAAAGTTTAATATTAGAAAACTTATGTTTGTGGTAGAGGATGTACAGGTTTGAGGAAGAGCCAGGTTTCGATACCTGAGGATTCTGTGAGTTTAACTAGCCAGACTGCGATCCCAGTATATCGAAAGGGGGAGTCTGAAGACATCCGAGTAGAGATTATTCATGGGGAGTCTGTTGATGCTGAAGAGGAGAAGGAGATAAAGTTTGAGGATACTTACACTGTGAGATATTTCAGAAAGCGTTCAGACTGATAAAGACTGAAGATTGTAAAAGACTCGACACTTAAGACTCGTCAACATCTGAGGGGGAGTCTGTTGGTGCATACATCTGTTGTCTTCGTCTTATATCGAGTCTCGGGTTTGTTGCAGATCTGAACAAGAGTGATGTCATCATTCTTGATGATGACATCATATATGTGACATCATCTATTGCATCATGGAAGTTTACTACACAAGAAGACAAAATAAAATTAATGTTTAGGAGATTCGCTTGAAATAGAATTTTAGGAGATTCGCTTGAATTGAATTTAGGAGAGTTCGCTTGAACCGAAGTGTGTATGTTCAAGCGGACTAGCACCACCTATATATATTGTTCATGTCTTTTCATTTGAAGTGGACTAGAGGAGAGACTAGGAACTTGCACCGAAGTGCTGCCGGTATTTCTCGTGAATGTAATAGCTGTTAAATCAATATACAAGAGGTTTAAAGTGATATTCTAGCTGTTTCAAGCTTATACGTCTGTTTCCGCCTTTCGTATAGTCTAAGATCTCTTCTAAACGACTCGTTTTTGGTCTCAAAACGATCCTACAAATGCTTATCCAGAGACTTTTTAAGTTGACGCGGCCCGCGTAGCCTTACCTTATGGCTTACGTGGCCGGCGTGAAAACCAGATTTCATGTTTTCTTGGTTTTTCATGCGTATTAGGGTTTCAGGGGTCCGGTTTTTTACTTACGAGTCGTTTATGGACAATTTTGCAGGTCCTTACATCCTCCCCACCTTATTTAAAATCTCGTCCTCGAGATTTACTGAAATAGGTGAGGGTATTTTCGCTTCATTTTCGATTCTAGCTCCCAAGTGTACTCCGGTCCTCTCTTTGAATCCCACTTGACTTTGACCAGCACTAGTCGTTTGTGCTTGAGAAACTTGACCTTTCTGTCTTCTATCTGAAGTGGTTTCTCAATTAATTTTAGCTTTTCATTTACCTCTATATCTTGGAGAGGTACTACCAGGGATTCGTCTGATAAACATTTCTTGAGGTTGGATATATGAAATACATCATGTACTCCAGCTAACTCTTCTGGTAGTTGTAAGAGATAGGCAGCTGGTCCTATGCGTTGAATTACTGGGAAGGGTCCTATGTATCTTGGACTTAGCTTTCCTTTCTTACCGAACCGAACTACTCCTTTCCATGGAAAACTTTCAAGAGTACCCTGTCTCCAACTTGAAATTCTAGTGGCTTGCGTCGATTGTCTGCATAACTCTTCTGGCGATCTCGAGCCGTTTTTAGTCTTTCATTGATTTGAGTGATCTTGTCGGTGGTTTCTTGTACGATTTCAGGACCTGATAACTGGCTTTCTCCTACTTCTGCCCAGCAAACTGGAGTTCTACACTTTCGTCCATACAGTGCTTCAAACGGGGTAGCTTCGATGCTTGAATGATAACTATTGTTATAGGAGAATTCGATTAAGGGTAAATGGTTGTCCCAGTTTCCTCCAAAATCTATCACACATGCCCTGAGCATGTCTTCCAGGGTTTGGATCGTCCTTTCACGTTGTCCGTCTGTTTGGGGATGGTATGCAGTGCTTAAGTTCAGTTTAGTCCCCATGGCTTCTTGGAAACTTGTCCAAAAATGTGAAGTGAAACGACTATCCCTATCTGATACAATGGAGAGTGGGACTCCATGTAAGGATACTACCTCGTCTACGTATAACTTGGCTAATCTTTCCATGCTAAAGGTTTCCTTCATGGGTAGAAAATGAGCTGATTTGGTTAATCGATCCACAATTACCCAAATCACGTCATTACCCTTTCTGGTTTTGGGTAACTTAGTAACAAAGTCCATGGTTATTAGTTCCCATTTCCATACAGGCATTTCTAATTGTTGGAGTAACCCTGAGGGTTTCTGGTGTTCTGCTTTAACTTGTGAACAAGTTAGACACTTAGATACATATCTAGCTATGTCCTTTTTCATTCCTATCCACCAGAAATTATTTCTTAAATCTTGGTACATCTTATTATTACCAAGATGCATTGTATACCTAGATTTATGGGCTTCTTCTAAAATCTTATCTCTTAAATTTCCTTGCTTAGGTACCCAAATCCTTTTCTTATGGAATCTCCAAATTCCATCACTTCCTTGCTCTAATTCCTTTATTCGTCCTTTCATTCCTTCAGCATCATCCTTGATTGCTGTTTCTTGAATATGCTTCAATTGTTCCATTAAATCTAATTGTAGATTTAATCTAAGAGCACGAACTCGCTTTTGCTTTTCATAATACTTACGACTTAAGGCATCTGCAACTACATTTTCTTTTCCTTCGTGATATTGAATATCACAGTCGTAGTCACTTAGAATTTCCATCCATCTTCGTTGCCTCATGTTCAATTCTTTTTGCCCAAATATATACCTTAAGCTTTGATCTTTATAAACGGTAAACTTACTTCCATACAGATAGTGCCTCCAAATCTTAAGGGCAAAAATTATCGCTCCTAATTCTAAGTCGTGAGTCGTATAATTTTCCTCGTGCTTCTTCAATTGCCTTGATGCATATGCAATTACCTTCTTGCGTTGCATTAGCACACATCCTAATCCTAGCTTAGAAGCATCACAGTAAACTTCAAAATCTTCTGTCCCTTCTGGTAAGGCCAGAATTGGGGCGTTTGTTAATTTTTGCTTTAAAATCTTAAAAGCCTCTTCTTGTCTAGATCCCCATTCAAACTTCACTGCTTTACAGGTTAGCTTGGTTAATGGCACAGCTGTCTTAGAAAAATCTTTAATAAACCGTCTATAGTATCCGACTAATCCTAGAAAACTTCTAACTTCCATAGCTGATTGCGGAACCTTCAATTTGGTGATCGCTTCTATTTTGGAGGGATCTACGTGAATACCTTCG
>JARYGA010024916.1:0-38402 GCA_030545235.1 Helianthus tuberosus
AACTTTTGAACCGTTTACCCGTTTAACCTCCCGTTTCTTCCTACATGCTTGTAAATTCACATTCTATCATATGAACTTGAAATCCAACATCCGGTTTAAGGAAAATATTAACTTAATCTCTCGGCTTTAAATACCCTTTTTCACTTATTCGACCCGTTCATGTTTTAAATCCACAAACTTGTGTGATTACTATAAATTTCGTACTAGCTTCATAACCATGAATGTTCCCTAATACTCGGACCTTAATCATGAAGTTTATGCGCCCGTTATCAATTTCTACGTGTAAACGTATTGTAATCCGCTAAAGGATTCAAACACTTTAAACTTAAATCTTGCTTTCCTTTCCTTATATCTTATGACCACATTATCACATCTAACTATCATTCTACACAACCATATATGTAAAACCTTACTTGAATTCAATTATCATGTTGATATACTAGTACATAACTTTATTTAAATAACATGAGAAGTGATTCCAAAAATCACTTACCTTATGCGTCCATGCTCGTATCTGATTCCTTGCTTCTTCTTGACCCGTTAACACCTCGTGCTTGAGTCCGTATCGACGTGATTCCTTTACTTCCATTTCATCAAAATCACGCCCTTATTAGCATACTCATTTGTACATGTTAACTATCATATAAATCGCATATTTCACACTAAACTTTCATTAGTCATTTCTAACAAACATATGACATATAATCCAATTCACATCCTTTCAAACTCATGAAATTCATCATGTAATCACAAATAACGCATATTAACGTAACATGTACCATACAACTTCCTATAATCCTACCTTTACGACAACAAACCAAATCATGCTTTTTATGTGTATAGTTGACTTTCAGAAGTCAATAATTCATCGTATGAGCTTTCGGCTTATCATTATATATATATATATCCGTAATATTCTAATAAGCTATACGAACGACACTATATGCGTCAAGCCGTTTCACATAATTTCACCTCCTAACTTCATTTAGACATTTCATCATACACTTGGTGTGCGTACTACTAACGAAGCATATTGTACAACCCGTTCATGCATGATCCTCCATGTTCCTATCTTTATTCATCAATTCAATCTATACATCCATTTATTTCATGTCCTAATCAACTTATCTAAAATAATTCATCACATACAACACGTTATATCACAAATTACACAATTATTGAACATGGTGATTCACTCACTTCATCATCCCAAATGGGTTTTGCTTCTAAACATGAAATTAATCAAAATCATGCACAACACATGTTCCATATGATGATTCTAACACATATTCATGCTTAATCTCATACAAATTCGTGGATTGATCAAAACCCACTTCATACTAGATCATAAAATTAACTTCTACAACTTACCTCATGTGTAGCAAGTCTAGATGATCACGAATATAAGCCCATGCATTAGTTTCTTGCCAATTTCCTCTTTCAATTTGATAGATTTTGGTGTTCTAGGGCTTGACCCCTTTCTTTCTCCTCTCCTGATCGAACACACGCCCAGGTGTGTGGTTTAAGGGTTAATTTAATTTTTTTTTGTTTTATCTTTTATCTTTCCCTTTTGTCCATATCAACCCCTCATGTTTGCCATAGTTCATAATTTACCCAATTCATATTGTTACTTGTTTAAACCAAGCATTTAACTTGGTTTAATAACCTAGTTATTAAATCTCCTTCTTTTAAACGTGATAACATATTAACAACTAGATAATTCGAGTTTTGGGGTGTTACAGTTCTGGAATATTCTTTGGCTTAGAATATATATATATATATAGGCCGGTTAACGTACAATACCACTTATCCTACATTACGTACGCGATATTCTCAGCCGTAGGATCTTCAATCCATCAAACCAATTTAAATCATTAAATTAATCAAACTAATGTATTTAAATATTGAAAAAAGGTTAAAATAGTCATTACGATATCTTAATCTCTGTAACCGACGGAGATTTGAATCTTAATTTCAAAAACGAATTCGAAAATCCAACGATTAATCAAAATTCGATCCATAAATCAAATACAACAACATAAGATTCTTATTCACCAACCTCCTTCTGCGATTTCATTATCTGCTGATTTTGGAAGTTCAGAACTGAAACAAATCGATAGACCGTCTATCGAAGAAGATGATGAAAATTAAAAATATGCGAAATACATATTGAACATGCGAAAAACCATTGCAGATAAAAAGAAAGGTTTTGTTTTTTTAAAGTGTGCGAAATCATGTTTAATAAACATGCGATTTTAAAAGAAATGTAATAATGTTTAACATTTCTTATAGTGTGCGAATTCTTGTTTTATATATATGTGATTTCAAAAAAAAGTTAATAATGTTTGAGATTTCTTATAGTATATGAATTCTATTTTTACAGACATGCGATTTAGAAAGTGATGTTGTCTGTGGTTTCTTAAAGTGTGCGAATTCGTTTTCGAATCATATGCGATTTTGAAAAAAATGCTACTGATGATTTCATGTAACTTTGTCCTAAAATGCAAAAACAAAAAATTATGAATTCATAATTAAAATAAATAAAAATTAACTTTTTTATATAAAAAATTGAATTTATTACCGATGTGACTGTAATGTGACTTGTAATGATCAATTTTACCATAAATACTACTGAACTTACCACCCTACCTACATAATAAATTTACTATTTTAATATAAAATACACAGGGATAACTACCTTCCATATTAAGACACTGAACACAAAAACACACAAAACACACCAACAAAATGTCATCCGAAGATTAAGAACAAATAAAAAACATTGCAATAAAAGAACTATTGTCAACTCGCACGTTGACAGAAATAAGCACCGATATCACCTCTTCTCATTTGATTCTTGATGTGCAGGGGAAGATTCTTGAAGAAACCAAGAAAAATCAAGAGATGTGGGAGAGACTACTTGAAGAACCACCATCAAGCTTCAGAGACGCACCTTTGGATCACATAAAGGAACTGTCACACCCCAACCGATGGCGGAATCATCGGGGCGCGGCACTAGGCGAATCAGATTGCTCAAGAGAATCCATAACAACTATATTGCGATAATATTTAATACATTCGTCATCCCATACTAACAAATATTACAATCACATAAGTTATCACAGATTTCTTGTCCTCTCGAACAATACAAATCCGACAACCTAGATTTTAGTTGAGTTTCTAGACTTCCTAGCTTGATTTGATATAGTCTGCGATCTAACCTGCAACATACGTTAAAATGTTTGTCAATACAAAAGTATTGGCGAGTATACAGGTTTGATAAGTATAGCATAATAGATAAAAAGCGCTGTGAAATTCCACATGCATAAACGTAATACACGACATATATACTCACAAAACTGATACTACCAACTAAGTCCTCGATGCTCGAATGTACGATGGCATAAATAGACCCCGTCGGGCGCAATAGTACTATACTAGTCGTGGTGGGACGTCGCGAGTATAAGCCCTAGCACATATGCAACTAGCATCACGTATATCTATGCATAACAGTTATTTGCAAGTGATAATTCGATTGATTGAATAGTTCGTTTGATAAGTTCGATTTGTTAGAAACGTATGTTACACCCAAAATTCGATTAAAAAGGGGTCAAGTATACTCACAGTGCGTATTTAGCGGGAATACAACTTGTTTGGGTCGGTTGCGAGTATGTCTGTATTGATCCTTGAAGAATAGAGTAAACGATGTACGGTTAAGCGAGATTAGCCTTGAAAAGTTACTCATTAGGTCGAATGGTTCTCATCCGTGCGGACTGACATGTTATCCGTCCGGATGACAAGTCATCCGTCCGGATGACATGTTATCCGTTCGGATAACAGGTGATCCGTGCGGATGATGTGTGATCCGTGCGGATAATGGGTCATCCGTGCGGATAATGTGTCATCCGTGCGGATCATGTGTCATCCGTGCGGTTAAGTGGTGCGTACGTGCGGACGGAGGTAATGCGTGCGGATTGACATGTCATCCGTGCGGACTGACATGTCATCCGTGCGGACTGACCTGCCATCCGTGCGGACTGACCTGCCATCCGTGCGGACTGACCTGCCATCCGTGCGGACTGACCTGCCATCCGTGCGGACTGACCTGCCATCCGTGCGGACTGACCTGCCATCCGTGCGGACTGACCTGCCATCCGTGCGGACTGACCTGCCATCCGTGCGGACTGACCTGCCATCCGTGCGGACTGACCTGCCATCCGTGCGGACTGACCTGCCATCCGTGCGGACTGACCTGCCATCCGTGCGGACTGACCTGCCATCCGTGCGGACTGACCTGCCATCCGTGCGGACTGACATGCCATCCGTGCGGTCTGACATGTCTGTTTCGCACTCTAAACACTGTTCCCGAGTGTTTGATGGAAGGAATACGCGTAGGGTTACCGGGACAGCGAAATCTCGCACTAACACTTGAAGTTCCGTCAATTCCGACTCGCTCTAACGGCCGAGAATCACCCCGTTCCATCAGATCTGGCCGTTCGTGATGGTTCTTCAGGGTTAACTCGAAATCGCACAGTTCCTTGGGTAAATACATAGATTTAGACGAGATTTGTTACCAAAACGTGTGGAAATCACCCAGATCTGAGTCGTTTATGGTGGGATGAGGCCACAACTTGGAGTTCATAAGAACTCTTGGTGACATCACCTCAAAACGCCTCAAATCCGCAGATTTCGTGGTTAGAATTTGAGTTTCGAAAGATAGAATGATGTAGAATCAAGTGTAGATTGTAGAAGTACAAGTTTTAGGTTGAAATCTTACCGGAATCGCGAGGAAATCGAGAGAAAAGGGTCTTGGAGCGTGTTTGGTCGGGTAGGAGCTGTCACATCACTGTTCAAGTGATGTGACATGGTATTTATAGGCCACAGAGGAGAAGAAAAGAGTTCTGGCCCGGATAGCCCATCCGTGCGGATGGCCCATCCGTCCGGATGGCCCTTCCGTCCAGATAGCTATCCTGACGCGTTGGACTTCTCCGTTTTGATCGTTTTGATAGTTTTCGAAGCGCGTACTTTCCATAATTAATTTATGTTATCATTATATTGTTATTATTATTTATATATATCACTAGGGGTCGTATTTACGTATCCATAATCCAAAGTTTCGATAATTAACAATCGGTTTCCGATTCGAGTATGCGATTATTAGCGACGTTTCACGGCCATCAATGAGGGTAGTGTAGGTCCTTCCTTGATGTCATCGTGAACGTTATTCCGTGTAGTGCCACAAAGACTGACGGGGTACCGTTTACTTGTATTGTCATCATCGTCATGACGACTGGAGCTACAGCACTCACCCGAGAGTCCTTGTTAGCGTTAATTGTTTACGTTCGACACATCACGGCCACTGAGGAGGGTAGAATAGGTCCTCACTCAATGCCTCCGTGAGTGTTAGTGTGATAGTAGTGTAGTATAGCGATATTGTATTTCGAAAATATGCGATTATCCTTCGAATAGCGATATATACGAAAGTGCGGGGTGTTACAGTCTCCCCTACTTTAGGAAATTTCGTCCCGAAATTAATCCAATAGGTAGACTTCTAAGAGTTGATCTTGTATGAATAGCGATACAGCGAGCGATTTGATCGTAAGTTGACAGCGAGAATGTTGCGAATAAGAGAAATCGATTGCGATAGCGAGAAGGCGATGTAAGACAAAAGCAATAACCCCACGAGTTGGCATTCCAAGTACCTTGTCTTGTGTAGAATTCGTTAGTTCGATGCGATTGCAATTTTAAAGGGCTTGAAAAGAGTTTCTCCTGACATTGAATTAACCGAGTCGTTCGTTAACCAACGCTTCAAGAAACATTCGTTTTAGATATTAAGAAGGAATTTAGGATGGAATTTTGAAAATTTTCCTTTTAACATAAGGTCAACTGAGTCGATGTTAACAAATGTTGCAAGGAAGTTTTAGGTTTTAAACGTTTTAAGGAATTCGAAGCTGAAAACAAGGGTTACAAAAAACTCTCCTATGACATGGGTTCAAGCTGAACTCGATGTCGAACCAATGTCTTAAGAGGGATTTTGTTTGGACGTTGTAAAAGTCTTAAGGAAAACTGGGCTTATGAAACTTTTCTTGGACATGGGGTTAAGTTGATTCGATGTTAACGCCTCGTCGTGAGAAAATTTCACTTGTCCACCGGTTTTAAATCGACGTTTTAAATCAGTACAAAAGGTAGTTAATCACCGAGCCCCACTTGGCACTTTTTCCCACGAAAGTTTGTTAATATGTTTAAAACACTTATATATAGGAAGTACCAGCGGTGTATCCACCATGCTTTGCCCATATTACTTCCGTTTCGTGAGGCAGTGTCAGGTGTGCCGATATGACACGGATAGAATTTGTGCTTACTCGGCCCAATCGATGGGAAGTCGAACCAAGTATAAGATAGGATCGAATAGGTTAATCCGGCGAGTTGAATAACGCATTTTCGATTAGACTCCTTATTGAACCCACATGGCACGTTTCCACGAGTGTTTGCTAACATGGCGAAACGTCATGTTTAACCAGGTTAGTTTTGCCTCGTGAAGCGAGGTCATGCGTACTAATACAGACTGTAACGAACACCAGTGAGCGAACACGCGGTAGACTATACACGATATGTGATGAGCGATTAGGTGATCAAGCGAATAACATAACACAAAACTAGTAATGGCGGCGACGATAAACGAATTACGATAAGCGGCAGTTGTTGCGTTGCAAGCGATGGAGGTATGCGGTTCGATTTTGATTGATTAACACCACAGAGTTTAACTAACGTTAGACCCCACATGGCCTTTTTCCACGAAAGGTCGCTGATATGACTAAAACACCCTGCTTTAACCATATGAGCTCCCTCTCGTGAAGCGAGGTCATGCGTGCTAACTTAACACGAATATCACAGCTAACGGTACGACGATAGATTGATACACAGCAAACGATATAGATTCACATAATAAGCGATAGAGATTGCGAGATACACATGATAAACGATTGCGATTAGTCGAGTTTTGTTTCGAATGAGCTTTACGTTACGTTTTGACGCATCACGGGTATCGAGGAGGGTAGAATAGGTCCTCACCCGACAACATCATGGGCGTTAATGTGCTTGATGAGATTGATTGCTATAGACTTACGACCAGTCTTGCGTTGATGCAATTGTCCTGCGAGGCAGACTCTCCAGAGTCCATCGATGAAGCGATTGCATTGCGTTCGCAGACTTACGTCAAGTCTTGCGACGATACGGTTTGTTACGCCTTGCGATTGAGTGTAGTGTGTTGAAAATAATCACAATAGCATAATAGGTCTAATAACGTTCAACTCCACGTGGCACTTTCTTCACGGAACCTTGGTAGTATGATAAAGCACACCTTGCTTGACCCCTACTACTTTCATCCCGTGATTTGGTGTCACCTTTTGTCAAAACGCTATGGCACCTTAGAATTTACTACGATCTCCGTGCACTGAACCAAATAATCCCGTGTGCACCCGCGGTTAGTCGTTCCTTGCACGTTTATCGTACCTCATTCTAAAAGTGTGGTGATGGTAAAACACATTATTTCGTGATATAGTATATAGCATGTGCGTGATTCTAGTCCAAGTGCGACGACTAGGGTGTGATAGAGAAAACGAAAACGAGAGTTAACGTTACACATAGCGGCAACATCGAGTAATAGAGTAGGTCCAAAACTTAGAAATTAACGTCGAAAATCGTATCATTACAACTTTGTCCTACGCTTGCTAGATGTCTGATGCTGAAGGCTTTTGCTGGAGCTGTTGCTTGTTGTACTCGAGTTCACGGTTCGATGCGGCAGTTGCGGGTGAAGTGACCGTAACGGTTGCAGTTATTGCAATAGCGACAGTCAGCCCCAACTGGATGATGATAGGTACACGAGTAACACTGAGGATGAGCTCCAGTGTAAGCTCGTTTTGGGAACACCGGAACTGTTCGAAGAGGTTTCGGTTGCGGCAGTTCGGTGGTTGATGAGCTCGGGCTTGAAGTCTTTCGCTTGCGGCTGGGTTTGTCGGTGTCTTGCGAAGAGATGTCGTCGTTGGAGGATTCGTCTGAAGACTCACTTGCGGAGTCTTTGGCTGATTTGTCGGAAGATCCGTCGGTAGATTTGCCAGATGAATCGGCAGCAGATTTGTCTGATGAATCGTCAGCAGATTCATCAGAAGAATCGTTAGCGGATCCGTCAGATGAATCGTCAGTAGATTCATCAGGAGAATCGTTAGCAGATTCGTCAGGAGAATCGTTGACAGGATCATCTGAGGGGTTAATGTCGATCGCTTGATAAGCTTGCTTGACAGGATTCTTTGAGAAGAACCCTTCCATGAGTCGTTTGTTGTTGATTTCTGCGGCTAAGCGGTAGGCTTCTTCGATGGTAGCAGGTCTTGCAGCTTTGACAAAATCACCCACACACTCAGGCAAGCCACGAAGGTACTTCGCGATGGCCTTTTCTGAAGTGTTGACCTGACCTGGGCAGATTATGCTAAGCTGTTTGAACCTTGCGGTGTAGCCAGCATTGTCACCTTCGGTTTGCTTGATTTTCCAGAATTCGTCTTCCAGTTTCTGAATTTCGTAAGGGGGACAGTACTCTTTCTTCATGAGCTCTTTCAGCTCATCCCAAGAGAGAGCGTAAGCTGCGGAGATCCCACGTTTGTTACGTTCGGCGGTCCACCAGTCGAGTGCTTGCGGTTGGAATACTCCAGTAGCGCAAGTAGTACGGAAACTATCGGGACACCCACTTTGACGAAGGGTAACTTCGATAGAGTCGAACCACTGGAGTAGTTGAGAAACACCTCCTTCACCCGTGAAGACCATCGGATCACAGGCTTTGAAGTGTTTGTAGAGAAATGCAGATTGCGGCTTTTCTGTCTTAACGTCTTCCGAAGTTCGAGAGTTGATAAGAGAGTGAACTCGTGTGGCAATCTGAGGAATGACTTTGACCACTTCCCGGGTCACAAGTGAAGCAATCCTCTTTTCGCTCCTTCGTTTGGCTCGTCTCTTTGCTAACATTCTCGAAGTAGAGTTGTTGGAAGGCATCTAGGCAGAAAGAGGCTTGGAGTGAGATTCGATCATAATGATTTTTGAGTTTGCGTTGCGATTTGAGCGCGTTCAAACTTGATGCGATAGTATAATAGTAATGCGATTCACATAGGAGCCATATAGGAAACACGAAATTCCTAAGTTCTCACACAGTGATTTGTTGTTTATACGTACTTATATGTATTTATATAGTTGAAATTTGTAATTATACACCCACAGATCGACTTAGAATAAGCGAGGACGCGTTGAGGTAAGTAAGCGAGAGCGAATGCAATAGATTATGCATTTGTTTTGTTGCGAACATTCGGGTTTCGTTTTAGATTGCGATGGCTGTGCGAATCGTGCGTTCATAAAGTAGGGAATGAAAATCGTTAAATCGAGAGATCGATAAAGCGTAAAGTTTCAAATCGTAAGTAAGTTCTAACTATTGGTAAGATCGGCTGTTCGTATGGTAGAGTGCCTTGGGTGTTTAGGCGTCGACTACCCAAGGTAACCCAACTATACCTAACAAGTTCGAGTATGCGCGTTGACCCAGAGGACTTCATGCTTCCACTGGGATGCAGCTCATGGCATTCGTCTTCCTAGTCATCGCGTGGCTCGAGTCATCATGATAGTCGAGTCCTTGGTGAGAGCTTTTGAAAACCAGTTTAGAGAGTGGAACGGCTTATCAAGGTACGGGTTTCACCCCTGACTTAACAGTTTCGTTCCTAATTGTGGTTATGCTCTTCGAATAAATTCGTGAGTTCCACTAGATCTCGAAATGGAGACTTTCGTCGAGATGTGGATGTCACTCCTAACTCGATAAAAAGTTCTCGTGCTAGAAAAATGCGCTGAGTGAGTAATCCTATCGAGAGTTCTTGGTTTTCACGCCTGGTCTCGACTGGATCACTCGATTGTGATATGCGAGTATTTTCGAAAACATGTGTATTGTGTCAGCCTTAGGAAAGGCTAAGTAGTATTCCGGCCTTAGGAAAGGCTCCTTCGTGTAAAGCTGTAGTATGCGGTGCTCACACAAAGTTGTAGCTTTTAGCAACTTCGATCGAGAGTATCAAGTAGGCCCGATACAAACCCCTCTGGGTTCGTACGAGTCGGTCTGTTGGTACTTAGACTATAGACTAGGTCAATTTCTAAGACATCGACCCGGACTAGGTCGAGTCACCAAAATTTGCCTAATTCCCTATAGTTATGGCTCTGATACCAATCTGTCACACCCCAACCGATGGCGGAATCATCGGGGCGCGGCACTAGGCGAATCAGATTGCTCAAGAGAATCCATAACAACTATATTGCGATAATATTTAATACATTCGTCATCCCATACTAACAAATATTACAATCACATAAGTTATCACAGATTTCTTGTCCTCTTGAACAATACAAATCCGACAACCTAGATTTTAGTTGAGTTTCTAGACTTCCTAGCTTGATTTGATATAGTCTGCGTTCTAACCTGCAACATACGTTAAAATGTTTGTCAATACAAAAGTATTGGCGAGTATACAGGTTTGATAAGTATAGCATAATAGATAAAAAGCGCTGCGAATTTCCACATGCATAAACGTAATACACGACATATATACTCACAAAACTGATACTACCAACTAAGTCCTCGATGCTCGAATGTACGATGGCATAACTAGACCCCGTCGGGCGCAATAGTACTATACTAGTCGTGGTGGGACGTCGCGAGTATAAGCCCTAGCACATATGCAACTAGCATCACGTATATCTATGCATAACAGTTATTCGCAAGTGATAATTCGATTGATTGAATAGTTCGTTTGATAAGTTTGATTTGTTAGAAACGTATGTTACACCCAAAATTCGATTAAAAAGGGGTCAAGTATACTCACAGTGCGCATTTAGCGGGAATACAACTTGTTTGGGTCGGTTGCGAGTATGTCTGTATTGATCCTTGAAGAATAGAGTAAACGATGTACGGTTAAGCGAGATTAGCCTTGAAAAGTTACTCATTAGGTCGAATGGTTCTCATCCGTGCGGACTGACATGTTATCCGTCCGGATGACATGTTATCCGTTCGGATAACAGGTGATCCGTGCGGATGATGTGTGATCCGTGCGGATAATGGGTCATCCGTGCGGATAATGTGTCATCCGTGCGGATCATGTGTCATCCGTGCGGTTAAGTGGTGCGTACGTGCGGACGGAGGTAATGCGTGCGGATTGACATGTCATCCGTGCGGACATGTGTCATCCGTGCAGACTGACATGTCATCCGTGCGGACTGACCTGTCATCCGTGCGGACAAGGGTCATCCGTGCGGACTGACATGTCATCCGTGCGGACTGACATGTCTGTTTCGCACTCTGAACACTGTTCCCGAGTGTTTGATGGAAGGAATACACGTAGGGTTACCGGGACAGCGAAATCTCGCACTAACACTTGAAGTTCCGTCAATTCCGACTCGCTCTAACGGCCGGGAATCACCCCGTTCCATCAGATCTGGCCGTTCGTGATGGTTCTTCAGGGTTAACTCGAAATCGCACAGTTCCTTGGGTAAATACATAGATTTAGACGAGATTTGTTACCAAAACGTGTGGAAATCACCCAGATCTGAGTCGTTTATGGTGGGATGAGGCCACAACTTGGAGTTCATAAGAACTCTTGGTGACATCACCTCAAAACGCCTCAAATCCGCAGATTTCGTGGTTAGAATTTGAGTTTCGAAAGATAGAATGATGTAGAATCAAGTGTAGATTGTAGAAGTACAAGTTTTAGGTTGAAATCTTACCGGAATCGCGAGGAAATCGAGAGAAAAGGGTCTTGGAGCGTGTTTGGTCGGGTAGGAGCTGTCACATCACTGTTCAAGTGATGTGACATGGTATTTATAGGCCACAGAGGAGAAGAAAAGAGTTCTGGCCTGGATAGCCCATGCGTGCGGATGGCCCATCCGTGCGGATGGCCCATGCGTGCGGATGCCCATCCGTGCGTATGCCCATTCGTCCGGATGGCCCTTCCGTCCGGATAGCTATCCTGACGCGTTGGACTTCTCCGTTTTGATCGTTTTGATAGTTTTCGAAGCGCGTACTTTCCATAATTAATTTATGTTATCATTATATTGTTATTATTATTTATATATATCACTAGGTGTCGTATTTACGTATCCATAATCCAAAGTTTCGATAATTAACAATCGGTTTTCGATTCGAGTATGCGATTATTAGCGACGTTTCACGGCCATCAATGAGGGTAGTGTAGGTCCTTCCTTGATGTCATCGTGAACGTTATTCCGTGTAGTGCCACAAAGACTGACGGGGTACCGTTTACTTGTATTGTCATCATCGTCATGACGACTGGAGCTACAGCACTCACCCGAGAGTCCTTGTTAGCGTTAATTGTTTACGTTCGACACATCACGGCCACTGAGGAGGGTAGAATAGGTCCTCACTCAATGCCTCCGTGAGTGTTAGTGTGATAGTAGTGTAGTATAGCGATATTGTATTTCGAAAATATGCGATTATCCTTCGAATAGCGATATATACGATATAGTTACATTATGATCCGAATCTCTAGTGCTAGGCGTACGAGTATAACGAGTAGTAACAACGCACGAAAGTGCGGGGTGTTACAGGAACAGTCTCGAGCTGATGACTTGGCCTTCTCTTTCCTGAAAGATGCTCTAAACACTGTGAAAGAGAAGATGGAGTTCAGCTCGGCTGAACGTGACAAAATCTTTGCTTCAAGTAACTAGATTTATGTTTAATCGTTTTATGGTTTTAGCTGTGTTAGACAATAACAACTACTTTATATTTATGTTTTGGGTAAAAGTTTTGAATACATCTTATGCTTCATGATAATATAAATCACATGAATGATTTAGACATCTTTTTTACAAAAAAAAAAGAAGATAACTCAAAATCGCATGTACTAAAATGAAAAACAAAGTGAAATCGCATGTTAGACTACTTATAAACTGATGCATATGAAATGCATATGAAATCGCATGATTTACATAATAAATCGCATGAATGTATGATATAAACTGATGAATATAAAATCGCATGTTTCTCGTATAAAATCGCATGTACAGTTAACAAATTTATTCTTCATCGTCTAAAACCTCCTCCCACTCATCTTCTTCACTGCCATCATCATTACCACCACTGTAATCTTCAAACTCATCTTCCTCTTCATCGTCTTCGACCTCGTTGGCTTTATGCCTGGGATCTTTTTCAATCTGGACTTCCTTCATCTTCTTTTGTTGTTTGCCTTTCAGTATCTCGCAAGTCCGAATCATGACCTTTTTCGTTGCATACACTACATGTCCTTGACCTTTTTCCTTTGCAGCTGATCATTTGTTCCTTCTTCGATTTAATCCTTTTATGCGAGCCACGTCCTTTGTTTCTTATACCAGCCGACACATGGACAGTAGGAGGTGCATTATTTACTGTTTGTTGGTAACCAATGAGCTTTGAAAACCGGTCAAACTTTGGACCAAGCTGCTTGGTTATACGACTCTGATCAACTTTTTCTTTAATTTGCTTCATTTGATCCCTGACTAAAACAAGTTGATCAAGGTCAGATATCAAATTGCTAACCAAATATTCCCCTGTGTAGATGATTTTACGAGCAATCTGTTTAGCCTTGTGTTGCTCATCCTTATCATCCACCTTTACATCGAAAGTCGCGTTTAATTCATTCGGGACCACATCCTTTGTCCATCTCTTCATAACATATTTGTTTGGTATTTCTTTAACACCAAACATCTTGAAAAGAAAATAGATGTGTTTACATAGCAGCCCATATTGCTCAAAACGCAAACAGCTACACTGTGCAGTTACATCATTTTCAAGATTCTTGAACCAAACCTAAGAAAACCAAAAAATAAAAAATAAAAATAAAAAATAATTTCGCATGTGTACATGAACAATTTCGCATGTCTAAAAAAATCATTTTATTGAATTAAGACAAAATCGCATGCGTTTATCACAAAATCGCATATGCAAAATCATGTTCTGTATGAAATTCGCATGTGCGTTTTCAAAATCGCATGTTTCAAATATATATGCTATATTACCTCTAACAACCCATCTCCATGAGCTTTAAAGTCTTTCAACGATATCCTTATCTGTGGACCCTCGATTTTGGTGTCCATCGGCGGACATTCAGTAATAGTTCCATATATCTCTGTTTGCTGATCAAAGAATATAGACCTGGTGTATATCTTAGCAGCATCTTTTTCCAAAGTAGTTTTGCTCCAATCATCAGGCTCAGTATATCTTGAAATATGATCATTCTTTCTGTGATTGAACCTTTGGACATCCATTGCTCCGTCAAAATGATTCATATACTCTACAAGAGTGAGTTGTGAATTTGCCAGCTGGCAAAAAAAATGATTCTCGCTCTCTTATCTCGAAGTTGTTCGCATGAGTCCAGACATGGGCTCATGCCGGTAAAAAGCCGAAATCCACATGTATCTCATCGAAAACATATCATCAATCCATTTATTTTAAGTGAGACCGTACTCAATCATCACTAACTTCCACTGTCTCTCAAATTCTTCAGGCTCAATGGAATCAGTCCGTACAATATCGCACATCCTCTTTTTAAAATCATCATTATTGCACAACTCGTGTCCAACCTATACCGATAAATGCTTTTTATGTCAGCCTATAACGAATCTATATTATAAAAAACGCTAACGAAAGACAATATAGCATGCTATACCTTATCTGCCACTTTTTTCATTATGTGCCATATGCACAATCTGTGTCTGCTGGTAGAAAAAACCTCCTCAATAGCCTGTTTCATCGCAGGGTCTTTGTCCGTCACTACAACCTTTGGCTGCCGCCCAAATGACTTTACGAATGAATTGAGAAGCCATTTGTTAGAGTCAATGCTCTCCGATGCCAACAACCCAGCTCCAAGGGTTACATTTCGACAGTGGTTGTCAATCCCAATGAACGGAACAAACACCATCTTGTACCTGAAATTCCATAATATTAAAGATTTAGTACACATGCGAAGTACAAATTATCACATGCGAAATAGACATAATATAACATGCGAAATAGACAGTATAACATGCGATATATTCAACACCTAATATCCAATGTATATTAGCATGCGATATTGCAAGTTTAGGAAATCTTATAACATGCGAAAAAAATAAAAACCATTTTATGTAACACTTACTTGTTTGTCTTGAAAGTTGCATCGAACGATATCACATCCCCGAACTCCATAAAGTTACGCTTGCATAACCCATCGGCCCAGAACAAACCAGTTAACCGTTTGTCGTCGTCAATAGAATATTCAAATGAAAAATCAACTAAATACTGTTTTTTGTCGGTCAACCTATTGATCACCATGTCAGCATCATATTCTCCTATATAGATGTTAATTCGAGTCCTAAAGTTTTTGCAATCATCAACTGTGGCGCCAACATTCTCAAAACCACCGTAACGTTTCCTCATTATATGAAAAGCTTTCACAGGGCCAAGGTTTAGAGTACCTAGTTCCCATATCATCTCCTCCTGGACATCTGACAATTGCTTGTAAGCTGGCAGCATATGAATATCGTGTGGACATACAAACTTATGATTATGGCCATCAACAAATTTCTTTACTGTATATGATCTACCATCCACAGTGCAAATCATAAGTTGAGCTTTGCAGCCAGTTCTAATGGTCCCCCTGTTCCTTGATTTGAATGGCTTTTTTGACTTCGAAGAAGCATCATCAATAAACAATGGCTTATGTCCCTCTTTAGAACAAACAAAATACTTAGTTTTGGTTATACCACCACTGTGTACTTCACCGCCTTTCCGAGTAGAAAAACCAGCTAACTTAGCATATGTTTGGCAAAACACGTATGGTTGTTCGATAGAGGTAAATTGCATTCCAACCACAGGTATAGTTGATGGTTCAACCTCAGGAGTGTAAATCCTTTCATCTACAAAAAAACAAATAAAAAAAGGTAAACACATGCGATTTATCGGACTCATAACATGCGATATTTTAAAAACTCCATAATTTCATCATAAAAAAACAACACGTGCGAATTGTTTGACTCCTAACATGCGAAAATAACCATTTTGATAAATATGTTTTACACATGCGATTTATATCATCATAACATGCGAAATCAGCATATAAAAAACATCACATGCGAATTGCCAGACTCATTGTGACAACCGGTAATTAACGGCCTCTAATTACGTGATTAACAAACGTTTTAGGCGATGATAAATAGTGTTTAAGTCACGAATTAACTTAATTAGTCTATTGGAATGCCTAGGAACGCCTATTCGACTTTACGGCACGCGAATGTGGATTTGCGAGAAGATGACTGAATGTTACGCGGTAACGAACCGACACCGTACGAAATACTGACAGAGTCGACGAATACGGAATTTATACATATAACCTATACATATGAATGTGGTTTTGTGAAAACATCATGCTTTCAAATGGCACAAAGAGCAAACGTGAACGAAAACGCGACTGCAGGAACGCACCGACAACGAAACGGAAACATCAGACATGCGTATTAACTTAAAAACTGAAATATTTTTATATATTTAATTTCGTTTTCAAATTTTAGTATCCGTAGTTGGAAACGGATCGGAAAACGCACAAGAAACGACGAACGCAACGTTTTACGCGATTAAACGCACCGACGAACAAACGCGTCTAATAAACGATTACCGAATGAGTATTAGAGTTTCAAGCCCTCGTTAAATATTTTACGACGTTTTATGACAATCGGGAGTAAAAATGGGCTTCGAAAACGTATCGGGCCGCACGAAACGGGCTTGTGGGCCTGGGGCCCAAGCCCATTAAGGAACCCTAATATAAAAGCATCTCAACATCAGATATCTCATTTGAAACCCTAACATATACACGCACACCATCTGTCTCTCTCTCGTCTGGATTGTACCGGCTCTGGCGACCGGGGCTGCTCCGGCGAGCCACCATGACCCACCTTCTCCGGTAACCCACTCACCCGACACCCCCTTCGTTCTCCTTCTGTTTCACCGTCGAACGACAACGACAGCAGCACCGCCAGGCGGCGGCAATGGTTATTCTCCACCCTTCTTCTCCGATAACAACCACCATACCCACACCCTCGTTTTCCAGCGACAACAGATCGAAGTGATGAGAGATCGGAGGAAAAGGAGAAGTGAAGAGAGAGGGAAAGACGGCGAAGGATTCTGGCACCGCGGCGGCGGCGGTGGCGGTGGATCTTCACGATGGAAGTGGCGGCGGCCTATGCTTGATTTCCGACGGGATTTCCCGGTAAAGACCCCCCCCTCTCTGTTTTCTTTTATTCTCTATCATGGATGTTGATGATTTACTGTATTATTGATGATGATGGATCATTGTGGAAGATGATGGTGATTTGCTGTTGAAGATGATGAAGATGAAGTAGTGGTGCTTGGTGCGGACTTCGGTTCGACAAGGAAACAACAGATTTGGTTGCGGGTTAACGAGTCAAATACTCGGGTCAAACACGACTCAACTCGGTCAAACTGAGTCGACTCGGCCAACATCCAACCAACTCGGTTCGAGTTCTTGTTCATTCAGTCCAGATTCGGATTCGGTTTTGAGGATTATTTTGGGTTCGGGTCAAACCCGGTTGACTCGGTCAACGCCCGAGTCAACTCGGGTCAACAGCGGTCAAACATGTCAACGCCCGGTCAACTCAGGACCCGGTAAAGTTTTAACGATGCGTTAAACTTTCTATATAGATTCGTAGATTTTTAGTTACGCGACCGAGCTCGACCCGAATCTATTAGTGATTAGTTACGTTTTATTTTGTCGTATTTCATAAAATTTTAGTATATATAGTTTGAATTGATTGAATTTTGAAAAATAAATCGACACTTAGTTGTCGGGATCGTCCAAAAACAGAGGAAACTCTGCCCGATTTTCGTTAAAATATATGAATATTTTATAGTCGTAACACTAATGAAAATGTATCGTGACTCATGTGAAGTTCATAAAATAAATATGATAGTATATTTATTTTTGCGGCGTTTTATGAATTACAAAACAAAGTTATAACATCTCGACAAAACACGAGCTGCTAGTTTACGAAATTCTTATACTTTTATAAAATAAATATAATTATTTATATTTATTTTAAACGTCTTTGCTCGAGGTACGACACCTTGCCGTAGGATTCATAACAAACGATGTCATTAACCGACTCGATTCGATAACAACGAACTATGTATATATTTGTTTACGCCTTACGAAAACTACGAAGAGACGTATTACTATTTCATCCACGCCTTCAAATTCACGACGACTAACACGACTTTGTAAGTATATTTATATATATATATATATATAAATATATATATCCTAAATCCTACGAAAACTAAGTCGTTTTCGCGACTTAGTTTTGTCCCGACTATAAACGGGATCAATTAACCATAGAATGGTTATTCTAAAATCAAGATAGCACCTTAATAGAATCGTTTAGTTAACGATTCGGTAGAGCTCGGACACGTAGTTTAACTACGTTGTTTTATTAGAAACTAATAATTATTCCTTCGTAGGAATGTCGTAGTTGCACGCTAGCTAGATACACGTTCTTGGAACGGCACTACGGAAACTCACTAAGCTAGCTTTGCACAAGAATATCAAGGTGAGTTCATAACCCCACCTTTTTACGGTTTTACATTTTGATAAATGTTTTCGGGTGGAAAGACATGCACGTTTTGCAAAAGCATACAAGGCTTTTGACGAACTTACATTACACATTTCTAAATCATGCTTCTAAACAAGTTTTGACTAATACAAATGGTTTGTGAATTACGACAAGCACAAATGGTTTACAAATGACTTATGTTTTATACCGGTTTTTCAAACAAGCGTATTTTTCGAAATATGCATACACACGAATTCTATGCCCTGTGAGTTCATGTCCCCTTTTCGTCTTAAATACTTTTCAAGCTTTACAACTATCGGGGAAAATACATGTACAATAGTATGATAAGTCAAGGAATGAAACACCTTAGATCATGTGAGAAATTAGGGCCATAACTAAAGCTCCATTAATCCAAGTTTGGACCAAGGAACAAAAGGGTTAGATCTAATGGGTTTTGGCGAGCCTCACTCATGGCCATTCGTTTGCTTAGGAGTGCTTTTGTTGCCCTACGACATGGTGTCGATACAATTAAAATCGTCTAGGGTTTGGATTGCTTCCTATTTCGTCACACATATTAATGTCCTCGTGAAACATTAATGATCAACGATTTCATTGACGCTTTACATACTACATCATTACATACAGATACATTTTATACAACTCACATTTTATGGATACATTTTATACAACTCACATTTTACAGATACATTCTACATGATACATACAAACATTCATAGTACTCAGTTACAGATACGTTTTACAAGTTACATACCATGTTTTCCTACAAAGTTTCTATATAACTTGACAAGAAAATGATTTTAAATTCATTTTCTCAATATTATTTCACAAACCGGTTATTCAAAATATTTATTTCAAATCTTTTACAAACAAACTATGAACTCGCTCAACTTTATGTTGACTTTTTCGCATGTTCTTTCTCAGGTCATATTTTCCAAATCATGGAACGGTTGGCATAGGAGACCCATGAAGATTCGAGTATTTAGCGGGCGTTCATTTATAGAAGTCTTAGCAAACAAATACTTCCGCTGTGCAATGAAGATACCAGTCCAGTCACGTCAGCTCTGATGTTTCGGGGTGTGAAAGATTGGTATCAGAGCTATAGGTTACAGCGAATTAGGTTTCTGTAGAGATACCTAGGCTCTAACCTCACTTTCCTCTGGGAACTTAGAATATTAAATCCTGAATACATACAGAACGCCTAAGACTCGAATATGGTCTCCAACCGTTGCCGAAAAACAACAGTAAAAAATTTTGTTTCTAAACATACGCTAATGTTGTGTTTTACACACGGTACACAAAACAGTCGCACACAGTACACAAAACTCTGAGAGTTTAGGAAACATGCATTTAAGACCTCGGAAACTTATGTTGAAGTTCATTAAAGGTCATCACGTAGGAACCGCGAATAATAACTCGGGCACACACTATTATCCATATTGTCTATGATAATTTAACTTCCCGAGCAGGCAGCCTACGCATAACAAAATGCTAGTTCACAAGAATACATGGAACTCAAATTTTTACGTCAACGGATGTCGGAGTACATCACATTCTACGCGAAACGAAACGCTAGTGCACAAGTATATGTGAAACTTAAGCTATACCTCAACGAAGGTTGAAGTACGTCATATATGACTTTCGAGGTGAAGTCACCAAGAAGACACTATGGAGCATTTCAGAGATGATGCTAATCATGTCAGCACGAAAACTATCGATCAGGAAGCGACGGTTTGGCGTGAGGTCCTGCAACGACACGAAACACGTCAAGGAGAAGACGCTATGTTCGACATTCCATGGTAATGTCACCTAACAACCGGTCATCACACGCAACCCCAGGTAAAGTCCTTAAATTTCTTTTATTGAAATTCCGACTTTTGCATCCAGTGAGTAGATTTTCACATCTCTACTCCTCTTAATGGTCATTGTATCACGATCATTTCTTGCATTATAGCGAACAATCATTGCGTCATTTCTTGAAAATTTATATGTTACGCATGCATCGTTTGTTACGCATGTGGTTTCGTTTCGAATAAGCGTTTCATCAAAATTCAAACATTGTTTCGCTAAACCTAATTATTGATTTATGATTCGAATGACCCGCATTATTGTGATTGTTGGCTCCTTTGTTATCAAGTCAACCCATTCTCTTGAAATTTCTCTTCTTTTCAAGTTACATACATGGTTTTTCGTTGTGACCATGCCGAAAGTTTTCTTGTCGATACATGTACTTATTGTCGGCTTGCGCCGAAACCAAGTTCGATTGTTTGAACTTCTTCATTACACATATTCAATTCAAGATACCATATGATGTATTGAAGACATCATATTCAAATTCGTTTTAACAAGAGTTTCATTTGTTCCGAGTCGTAGTAGACTTGTTTGGTCTACGACTCCAAGTCATTTGTTGATTTCGACACCTTATGGTGGTGTTTTCATTAACTTGAAGCTTGTACTAAACTCGTTTACACATCTCATACACGGATTTAAATAATTATTTATTGAATTGCTTTAAATCCGCTTTGGTTATCATATTAAAGCAGTCTTAACACAATCGTGTGTTAAGACAGCGATACACAAATTCATTTCTATATTCCGGTGTACCTACTAACGGTTCTTTCACTATCGATCGAATGTTTTGCGATATTCATCATTTCTTCATCTTCGATCGAAAACATTATTTCTTTGATATTTCATTTTCAACTGAAAAATCCTATGATGTCATTTGAAACAAACTTACAGGTTCACTTTATTACACTTTCATTTGCTTTCAAACACGGTGAGTTTGTTCAGTCACCACTATTATTGAATTATTTAAATCACTACGACACCTTGTGGTATCAGTACAAACTTGTAGCTTGGGCTAATCATGATCGAGCGTTTCATGCAAACTACTACATTTGGGATTGTCGATTTTAAGTTCATCCAGTGGATGTTATTGCTTCTAGAACTCATTTACATGTTGTAAACGTTCATATAGAATTCGATTGGTCGAAGTTCCTGTTCATTGTTGGATCCCTGTTAACTTAGTCACATTAGTGACTGTATCTATACTTCTGGTTTCCTTTGACATCAACTTTTGAAACACATTTCTTTTAAACCGTTGTGTTCTTACTGTTGAGGAATGTCATTAAATTCACATGATTCGAATAAGTCTTGTTTCGATTATGCGGTCATTCACTTTGTTATTATTCGGACTTACCTGCAAACAACACAATTATGAGGAGATAACATAGACTAAATTTCGAGGACGAAATTTCTGCAACAGGGGGAGAATATGACAACCGGTAATTAACGGCCTCTAATTACGTGATTAACAAACGCTTTAGGCGATGATAAATAGTGTTTAAGTCACGAATTAACTTAATTAGTCTATTGGAATGCCTAGGAACGCCTATTCGACTTTACGGCACGCGAATGTGGATTTGCGAGAAGATGACTGAATGTTACGCGGTAACGAACCGACACCGTACGAAATACTGACAGCGTCGACGAATACGAAATTTATACATATAACCTATACATATGAATGTGGTTTTGTGAAAACATCATGCTTTCAAATGGCACAAAGCGCAAACGTGAACGAAAACGCGACTGCAGGAACGCACCGACAACGAAACGGAAACATCAGACATGCGTATTAACTTAAAAACTGAAATATTTTGATATATTTAATTTCGTTTTCAAGTTTTAGTATCCGTAGTTGGAAACGAATCGGAAAACGCACAAGAAACGACGAACGCAACGTTTTACGCGATTAAACGCACAGACGAACAAACGCGTCTAATAAACGATTACCGAATGAGTATTAGAGTTTCAAGCCCTCGTTAAATATTTTATGACGTTTTATGACAATCGGGAGTAAAAATGGGCTTCGAAAACGTATCGGGCAGCACGAAACGGGCTTGTGGGCCTGGGGCCCAAGCCCATTAAGGAACCCTAATATAAAAGCATCTCAACATCAGATATCTCATTTGAAACCCTAACATCTACACGCACACCATCTGTCTCTCTCTCGTCTAGATTGTACCGGCTCTGGCGACCGGGGCTGCTCCGGCGAGCCACCATGCCCCACCTTCTCCGGTAACCCACTCACCCGACACCCCCTTCGTTCTCCTTCTGTTTCACCGTCGAACGACAACGACAGCAGCACCGCCAGGCGGCGGCGATGGTTATTCTCCACCCTTCTTCTCCGATAACAACCACCACACCCACACCCTCGTTTTCCAGCGACAACAGATCGAAGTGATGAGAGATCGGAGGAAAAGGAGAAGTGAAAAGAGAGGGAAAGACGTCGAAGGATTCTGGCGCCGCGGCGGCGGCGGCGGTGGCGGTGGCGGTGGATCTTCACGATGGCAGTGGCGGCGGCCTATGCTTGATTTCCGACGGGATTTCCCGGTAAAGACCCCCCCTCTCTGTTTTCTTTTATTCTCTATCATGGATGTTGATGATTTACTGTATTATTGATGATGATGGATCATTGTGGAAGATGACGGTGATTTGCTGTTGGAGATGATGAAGATGAAGTAGTGGTGCTTGGTGCGGACTTCGGTTCGACAAGGAAACAACAGATTTGGTTGCGGGTTAACGAGTCAAATACTCGGGTCAAACCCGACTCAACTCGGTCAAACCGAGTCGACTCGGCCAACATCCAACCAACTCGGTTCGAGTTTTTGTTCATTCAGTCCAGATTCGGATTCGGTTTTGAGGATTATTTTGGGTTCGGGTCAAACCCGGTTGACTCGGTCAACGCCCGAGTCAACTCGGGTCAACAGCGGTCAAACATGTCAACGCCCGGTCAACTCAGGACCCGGTAAAGTTTTAACGATGCGTTAAACTTTCTATATAGATTCGTAGATTTTTAGTTACGCGACCGAGCTCGACCCGAATCTATTAGTGATTAGTTACGTTTTATTTTGTCGTATTTCATAAAATTTTAGTATATATAGTTTGAATTGATTGAATTATTGGTTGAATTTTGAAAAATAAATCGACACTTAGTTGTCGGGATCGTCCAAAAACAGAGGAAACTCTGCCCGATTTTCGTTAAAATATATGAATATTTTATAGTCGTAACACTAATGAAAACGTATCGTGACTCATGTGAAGTTCATAAAATAAATATGATAGTATATTTATTTTTGCGGCGTTTTATGAATTACAAAACAAAGTTATAACATCTCGACAAAACACGAGCTGCTAGTTTACGAAATTCTTATACTTTTATAAAATAAATATAATTATTTATATTTATTTTAAACGTCTTTGCTCGAGGTACGACACCTTGCCGTAGGATTCATAACAAACGATGTCATTAACCGACTCGATTCGATAACAACGAACTATGTATATATTTGTTTACGCCTTACGAAAACTACGAAGAGACGTATTACTATTTCATCCACGCCTTCAAATTCACGACGACTAACACGACTTTGTAAGTATATTTATATATATATATATATATATAAATATATATATCCTAAATCCTACGAAAACTAAGTCGTTTTCGCGACTTAGTTTTGTCCCGACTATAAACGGGATCAATTAACCATAGAATGGTTATTCTAAAATCAAGATAGCACCTTAATAGAATCGTTTAGTTAACGATTCGGTAGAGCTCGGACACGTAGTTTAACTACGTTGTTTTATTAGAAACTAATAATTATTCCTTCGTAGGAATGTCGTAGTTGCACGCTAGCTAGATACACGTTCTTGGAACGGCACTACGGAAACTCACTAAGCTAGCTTTGCACAAGAATATCAAGGTGAGTTCATAACCCCACCTTTTTACGGTTTTACATTTTGATAAATGTTTTCGGGTGGAAAGACATGCACGTTTTGCAAAAGCATACAAGGCTTTTGACGAACTTACATTACACATTTCTAAATCATGCTTCTAAACAAGTTTTGACTAATACAAATGGTTTGTGAATTACGACAAGCACAAATGGTTTACAAATGACTTATGTTTTATACCGGTTTTTCAAACAAGCGTATTTTTCGAAATATGCATACACACGAATTCTATGCCCTGTGAGTTCATGTCCCCTTTTCGTCTTAAATACTTTTCAAGCTTTACAACTATCGGGGAAAATACATGTACAATAGTATGATAAGTCAAGGAATGAAACACCTTAGATCATGTGAGAAATTAGGGCCATAACTAAAGCTCCATTAATCCAAGTTTGGACCAAGGAACAAAAGGGTTAGATCTAATGGGTTTTGGCGAGCCTCACTCATGGCCATTCGTTTGCTTAGGAGTGCTTTTGTTGCCCTACGACATGGTGTCGATACAATTAAAATCGTCTAGGGTTTGGATTGCTTCCTATTTCGTCACACATATTAATGTCCTCGCGAAACATTAATGATCAACGATTTCATTGACGCTTTACATACTACATCATTACATACAGATACATTTTATACAACTCACATTTTATGGATACATTTTATACAACTCACATTTTACAGATACATTCTACATGATACATACAAACATTCATAGTACTCAGTTACAGATACGTTTTACAAGTTACATACCATGTTTTCCTACAAAGTTTCTATATAACTTGACAAGAAAATGATTTTAAATTCGTTTTCTCAATATTATTTCACAAACCGGTTATTCAAAAGATTTATTTCAAATCTTTTACAAACAAACTATGAACTCGGTCAACTTTATGTTGACTTTTTCGCATGTTCTTTCTCAGGTCATATTTTCCAAATCATGGAACGGTTGGCATAGGAGACCCATGAAGATTCGAGTATTTAGCGGGCGTTCATTTATAGAAGTCTTAGCAAACAAATACTTCCGCTGTGCAATGAAGATACCAGTCCAGTCACGTCAGCTCTGATGTTTCGGGGTGTGAAACTCATAACATGCGAAATTATACAGATTGCTTTCATATCAATTATGCTCAACATTCAAACTTCAAATCAGTTACAACAATGCAAAATAAATACTACGATTAAACAAAACAAATCTACGAACAATTTAAAATCTGAATTAACATAATTACCATTCGAACACTCATTTACACCACTTGTATTTGCATTTCGATTTGGATTTGCAGGTTTCGGATTTAAAACATCGTCAATCGTAACTCTCTGATACGCAGATAACTGAACCTGATCACCGATCGATCGAGCTTCTTCAAAATCAACATCTGTGTTTCATGCGTTACTGCTCTGTGGATCCATTGAAAAAAACAATTGAATCAAACCCTAACGCAGAAGAACGAAAACTGCAATTTGAGAATTATGAAAAATTTGAAACTGATTCGAATAATAATTACTGGGATATTAGTGTAACAAACTTCTCGCTGATTGAATGAACATACGCTTTTGCCCTCAGACGATTGAATGAATTGTCTGATTTAACCTTATGAGTGAAAAACGAATCAGGACACGTGTAGGGCTGAGAATATCGCGTATATAATGTACGATTAGAGGATTTGTATCCTACACTTCCTCTCTATATATAATTAATAGAAAAATAATGAGAAGCAATGGTTATAGTGGGAGTGGAGACCAAAAAATCACGAAGCTTGTGGTAATAGCATGAGTATCATATGTGATCATTGTTCATTTTCATTTTAAAGGTCTTGCTAAACAAGTGAATTTCTCTCCTTATTATTTGATCAAAATTAAAAATTATATTTTATTAGAACACTTTAGGAATATTAATGTCTTCGTATCGTGTTAGACTATATATGTATATGAGGTTTGTGATTTTACTATTTAACAATATTTATGAAGATTGAAACTTGAGATTTAAAGTTTTGTTACAAAAATATTTTACCAGACCTATGAATCTTATTACATGAAATGTAGCTAAGCGTCAAGACCATGGGCAGATATAGCTTGAGATAACGGGTAGCCCCCGCTACTCCTTGACGCTCTGGCGGTAGTGTAAATTTTGAAAAATTTGACGTTTTTTCGATTTCGCTGGCTCTATAGAAAAGAAAATTTTGAAACGTTGCCCCTCGACGTTTTTTCTAGATCCGCCACTAGTCAAGACCAGTTGGCTGCTGGGTAGTTTTAAAATGCAATTCGACTTGACACTCTTAAATGCAAGTCGACTATGAATTTGAAACTGGTTGGTTAAGACATAAACAACCACTTTGCTCTTGCCCCACACTTAAAGTTGTGTAATTAGAACACGACTCATCTAACCCATCAATTGAAACAAGTCAAAGGAGTTATTGGGTTGTAACAAGTTGCAAGCATGTTAAACTAGTTGACAGGTTGCAATAAATGGGTCGTAAATGGGTTAGCGGGTTGACATGAGGTACAAAAAGGTTTTTGTATTACTTTGTAATTTAATATTTACATAAGTAATTAAACATTTCTTTCATTTCAAGGTTTACGTCAACACTGTTAAATAATATAATTTACTTTGAGTAATCCATGTAATACACGAGTACTTAAACTAGTATTGTAAATAAAAAAGCCCGTGTCGTGACCTAAAACAAACCTTTAGGTAATGTTTGGTATGAAAGAATAGAAGGCGGAATGGAATGGATCATTCTATTGGAATGAAAAGAAACATGTTTGGTTGTCAAGTGGTAATGGAATGAAGCATTCCACAAGGAATGTAAACCTTCCAAATATAATAATTTTCATTCCTTGGTAAGGTGGTGTTTTTTTTTTTCATTCCATCAAGGAATGGAAAATTATTATTATTATTAGAGTTAATTGCCATTTTCGCCCCTGAGGTTTGGGCACACTTGCCATCAGTGGCGGATCTAGGATTCACGCCAAGCAGGAACGTTTTATAAGAAAAGCGGTAACGAAATCGAAAAAACGTCAAATTTTTCCAAAATTTACACTAAAAACGTCAAATTTTTCCCCGCCAAGCGGTAGCGGGCGCTCCCCCTTGTGTCCACATAGGTCCGCCCCTGCTTGCCATTTTCGTCCAAAATGAAGGTTTTGTACCATTTTGCCCCTAACGTTTGTAACTTTTTGCCATTTTCATCCAAATACCTAACTAAGTTACTTTATATCTTATTATGGGTTATTTTTAACCTAACCAAGTTAGTTTATACCTTATTATGGGTATTTTTGAAATTTATCAATTATAAGGGGGTAATTTATAAATTATCTTCTAGTTATTATTTAACCCCTTTATAAATTATCTTCTAATAACATGTACCAAGCACATGAGGGTGAATTGGTAATTTCATTCATTTATCTAAAATATCTCATTTTAATGGTCTCTCTCTCCTCCATCTCTCTCTTCCCCTCTTGTTCTTCTCTATCACAATTCACAACCTGCCCCACTTCCATATCTCCAGCCACTGAACCATATAATCACGTGGAATTAATTTTACATATACACATAATATAACATCCAGTGAAGTTTTAATCAACAATTACTTTAATTGATTGTTAAGCTAAATGAATTAAAACAAATCTCATCTATTCATTATTCAGTAAAATCTAAAACAATAATAAAGTCAAAAATACATTAGGTCAACAATTACCACATCAGCAACTTTGAGTCATGGTGACCAAGGTATTGAAGATAAAAGATAGATCAATCTAGTTGTTCATGACACCAAAACTAGGTCTCCATATAACAAACTCAAAAATCCAAATCCAAACAAACACACGCTCACAAACCCGCCGTCATCATTATCTGACCCGCCGTCAACACTGGCGCGCCACCACCTGAAACGACTTAAGTACCACCAAATCTCTCACCTTCCCTGTCGATTTCGGTTTGTTCTTCTTGCCACTCAGACCAAACCACAGATCTAGACCAAACCACAGATCTGAGCGAAAATACCTAAGGTATCATGGCGGTGATTTAGATCTGAAACATATGGGGTCGGTGATGCGGTATGAGGGGTCAACGATTCAGATCGAAATCCTAGATGGTGCGACCATCGTGAAACACCAGATCATTGTAGATAGAGAGAGGTATGTGTGTATTGTGTTCTTGTTCTTGTTCTTGTTCTTGGGTTGAGCATAGTGATGAGTGAGAGAGTCAGAGAGGAGAGATGGAATTATGTAAATAATAAAAGTTAGAGTTATTAAAAGATAATTTATAAAGGCTGATAAATAATAACTAGAAGATAATTTATAAATTACCCCCTTATAATTGATAAATTTCAAAAATACCCATAATAAGGTATAAACTAACTTGGTTAGGTTAAAAACAACCCATAATAAGATATAAAGTAACTTAGTTAGGTATTTGGATGAAAATGGCAAAAAGTTACAAACGTTAGGGGCAAAATGGTACAAAACCTTCATTTTGGACGAAAATGGCAAGTGTGCCCAAACCTCAGGGGCGAAAATGGCAATTAACTCTTATTATTATTATTATTATTATTATTATTATTATTATTTTTACCATTATTATTATTATTATTATTATTATTGGTTTTAATAACTCACTCACGGACGACACCACTACTGACATAGCTGTCGCCGTGACTACCGTTGTCGCCGTCACCCACTTCCCTGCCTCCACCACCACCACCACCACCCACCTCCACCCCAGCTGTCTCCCGCCACCACCCACCTCCACTCTAGTCGTCACCCACCTCCGCCGCTACCAACCGTCACCCACCATCCACACCTCCGCCCCCGCCGTCACTCGCCACCACCCACCACCCCCGACACCACCGCGCCACAGCTGCCACCCACCCCCGCCTCCGCCGTCAGCCGCCACTCACCTCCACCAACGACAACCACCGTCGCCGTCACCCACCACCGTCCCCGTCACCCACCACCATTGCCGTCGCCACCACCTACCTCTGCCCCCGCCACCATCCACCGCCGCCACCCACTGCCACCACCTCCGACCATCGCTACCATTGCCACCTATCACCACCCACCACCACCGACTACCATCACTCATCACCGATTTTATTCCTTCGTCGATTCTTTCTTACCAAACAACACAAAGTAATGATTCATTTCATTCTCACATGGTAACCAAACAAGACATGGAATGGTAATGATCCATTCCATTACATCATCCATTTCATTACCTCGTACATTCCATTCACCCGTCTATTCCATTACGCCATACCAAACAGACCCTTAGGGTCTGTTTGGTATGAGGCAATAGAATGGATGACGGAATGAAATTGACGAGGTAATGGAATGGACAACGGAATGAAATGGATTATTCCATTCCATTGTAATGTTTGGTTACTCATATGTGAACAAAATGAATCATTACTTTGTACTATTTGATAGACAAAAAAAGATGAAGTGACGAAATACAATTGTATAAAAAACGACAAATATATATTTGCCTAAATAATAATAATAATCAAAATAATAATAATTTTAGTAATATATTAATGCTAAAAAAATTAATAGTAAAATCTTTGATATATATTAATATTAGTATTAGTATTAATATAATAACAATAATAATAATAATAATAATATATTTTTCAATTCCTTGACGGAATGAAAAAAACACTCCCTTATCAAGGAATGAAAATTGTTATATTTTGAAGGAGTTACATTCATTTGGAATGCTTCATTCCATTACCACATAAACATGATTCAGTTAGATTGATATATGGTTTATGAAAATGATATTATATACTATAAATTTGTAACAATTCTTCGCATTGTTGTTTGTACTATGTGCATTGAAGTTTGTATGATGGTTTTAAGAAACCATAGTAAATAATAAATAAGCAACACTTTTGTTTTTTAGAGAGTTGTGCTCTTAGCAAGAAGAGTTTAAAAAAATTGGTTTTTCACTTTGATGCCCCATACTTTTCATCGTTTTGCAGGTTTTTCGTTTACGTTTCGTTCTATATTTTGCAAGTTAACACGGGGGTTCAACGTTTTTTCGTCAATTTTTTCCCGTTTGACAGGCCCATCGCAACACGTCTATTTTTCCCTGTTTGGCAAGTTCGTCTCAACGCGCGGGTCCTAGACCATCTTAGTTATTTTCTATGTTTTACGTTTCGGTCTAATTTCTTCACATTAACACGCCGCAACGGGCGTACGTGGTTCAAAGATTTTACTTTGTTTTTCGTTCGGTGTTATTTTTTTTCTTTTTAATTTATTTTGCTTTTACGAGCTTTTCTGGTGTTGGTGGTCACCGACAGTGGTATAGCATTTGTGCAACCTGGCATGGTTTTACGCACCCTGTCGCAACGCAGGATGGTTTAATACTAGTTTTAAATTAAAGATAAACATGATTCAGTTATATTGATACTAGGTTATAACCCCGTGTATTACACAGGTTGAATAAATAAATTTTATATACTAAATAATAAAACAATATATATTTAAAAACCTTATTTATTGCACGGGTTGAATAAATATAATTTTATATATTAAATAATAAAAAGTTATATCTATAAGAACCATATTGTACGGGTTGAATAAATGTAATTTTATATATCAAATAAAAAAGTTATATCTTTAAAATCACGTGTATTACACGCGTTGAATAAATGTGATATTATTTACCAAATAATAAAATAATACATCTTCAAAAAACCTCATATATTACACGAGTTGAATAAATGTACTTTTATATACCAAGTAATAAAAAAATTACATCTTTAAAAATATGCGCATTACACGGTTTGAATAAATGTAATTTTCTGTACTAAATAATAAAAAAACTAGGGGGTTACACCCGCGCTTCGCGGCGTGGCAACCCGATTTTTGATTCGATATAGCAATCGAAAGAGAAAACTTACAAAGTAAAGTCTTCGTACAAAAGTATGTCGACACGTGTTTTAGATTGATGGATACCAATAGTAAAAAAATACCAGTAATGGTTCTAATAGTACCAATATAGATATAATTTTTTATACACGTATTTCGTTTTTGTAAAAAGAACTAATGAACGAACGTTATAAGAGAAATTCTTTTTTCCTAACCCTTTTGGCCCCCAACGTCTTTTTTTCTAACTTTTTTGGCCCCTAAAAGTAAATGGACGGGGTTAGTGTTAGGGGCCAAAAGGGTTAGGAAAAAAGACGTTGGGGGATCATATGTTAAAAGATTCTTTTTTTGGGCTAAAAGGGTAAAAGTCATATAACCACGGGGGCGAAATCGTAATTTACTCTATTATTTATAGTATAAAAGTCAACTTGAATATTGAAAAAGAAAAAAAAAAAGGTAGTGTAGCACTATTCATTCCAATGTTTGAAATGAGTTAACTGCCATTTTCGTCCCTGTGGTTTGGTCACTTTGGCCATTTCAGTCCATTTCTAAAAAATGCGCCATTTTCGTCTCCCACGTTCTGGAAAGGTGCCATTTCAGTCCAAAAATCATAACCCAGTTAAGTCAGTTAGTAAATAAGGACCGATTGTGTAAATTTGTAACATAAAGGACTGATTGTGTAAATTTGTAACACCACCACCACTAGCCCTGCCACCACCACCACTCCGCTGCCACCACCACCACCGCCACTCCGCCACTCCGCTGCTCCGCTGCCACCGCCACCACCGCCACTCCGCTGCCACCGCCACCACCACCACTCCGCTGCCACCACCACCACTCCGCTGCCACCACCACCACCACTCCGCTGCCACCGCCACCACCTTCAAATCCTTGATGACCGTCAATATTGAGCTTTTTAACAGCTACAGGAATCCCAGAGCCAAGCTTTGAGGGAACATATGTTTCTTGTTCAATCCAACCTTTATAAACTTTGCCAAAAGCTCCCTCACCCAAAACCATATCATCACTAAAGTTCCTAGTGGCATTTTTAAGTCCATCTAAGCTGAATATTTTCAAACCAGAACCTGCAACTTTAACTTGTTGGAAAGTATCTCCACTTTGTAAATCCTCATTGTTAGAAAAGGTACTGGGAAGACACCATCTTTTTTGTCTTTTCTTTTTTTCCCAGAGGTTCTACATCCCTCATCACTGCAAATAAGTTAGTGTTGGATATCAAGAACATAAATCAAAGATCATATATGCATCTATATGCAGTTATATGCAGGGATTAAGGAATCAAAAGGAAACTGTTTTATTGAATCAAAATGTCGACAACCAAAAGTACATCAAATCTGTATACTACTGTGTATATAGATATATCCTAATCTGAACCGACACATCCTAATCTTCCACTCCGCTGCCACCGCCACTCCGCTGTGTAAATTTGCAGGTTCGGTTCCGGCTAAAATCGATGTGTTTGAGCATTGTGAGGGGTGTAAAATGTTTGTGGGGATCTAAGGAACTTCAGATGTCCGTTCAATTCGACCCAGATCGGAAAGATGGCCGGATTTACTCCGGTCACCGGAGTAGAGAGGTAAAGGTGATGGTGGTGGTGATTGCAGAGCATAGAGAGAGAGAGAGTAGAGAGAGAGTGTGTGGTGGTGGTGATGGCAGTGGTGGTGGTGGCGGTGGTGGTGGTGGCAGCGGAGTGGTGGTGGTGGTGGCAGCGGAGTGGCGGTGGTGGCGGTGGTGGTGGTGGTGGCAGCGGAGTGGTGGTGGTGGCAGGGCTAGTGGTGGTGGTGTTAATTGCCATTTCAGTCCATTTTACAAATTTACACAATCAGTCCTTTATGTTACAAATTTACACAATCGGTCCTTATTTACTAACTGACTTAACTGGGTTATGATTTTTGGACTGAAATGGCACCTTTCCAGAACGTGGGGGACGAAAATGGCGCATTTTTGAGAAATGGACTGAAATGGCCAAAGTGACCAAACCACAGGGACGAAAATGGCAGTTAACTCGTTTGAAATTAATACATATATATGAATATATATCCTTAAAAACCCCGTGTATTGTACGAATTGAATAAATCTAATTTTATATATCAAATAATAAAAAGTTATGTCTTAAAAAACCTCATGTATTACATGGGTCGAGTAAATGTAATTTTGTATAGTGAAAATAAAAATATTTAATATATTAATACAAAGTTTGGTTTTCATGATAAAAATAGATTATTCTATTGTTGCAAAATTTGTTAACGAAGTATCAATAAATTTAACCATTTATTTAAAACTCCGTAAATGTATAAATGATAAATAATATTAGTTAATTTTGTTTTAAGTTTCGTAAAATCTATTTGATACCAAACTAAACAAAACGTTTAAATAGAGTAAATTGCCATTTTAGTCCCTGAGTTTTTGTCAAAATTGTCATTTTAGTCCAAATAGTTTTTTTTCTCCTCTGGGTCCCCGACTTTTCTTTTTTCTTGCCATTTTGATCACATTGCCTAACTTAGTCTAAAAACCAGGTTATAATCAGAGGTATATTTGGCATTAAATTATTTTGAGGTTTATAAAATTATGTTGTAAATTACCCCTGGTTATCACTATATAACAGTTATGCCAAAAATACATTTGGTTATAACCAAAATTGCCATTTTAGTTCCTGAGTTTTTGTCAAAATTGTCATTTTAGTCCAAATAGTTTTTTTTTCTCCTCTGGGTCCCTGACTTTTCATTTTTCTTACCATTTTGATCACATTGCCTAACTTAGTCTAAAAAGCAGGTTATAATCAGAGGTAGATTTGACATTAAATTATTATGAGGTTTATAAAATTATGTTGTAAACTACATAACAGTTATGCCAAAAATACCTCTGGTTATAACCAGATTTTTAAACTGAGTTAGGCAATGTGATCAAAAATGACAAGAAAATGGAAAAGTCAGGGACCCATAAGAGAAAAAAAAAACTATTTGGACTAAAATGACAATTTGGACCAAACCTCAGGGACTAAAATGGCAATTTACTCCGTTCAAATATAATTAATTCAAATAAATAATATTATAAATGAGAAGGAGATTAAACTAAATAATAATTATCCATAAGATATTAAAATAATAATATTTTGTAGGAGGGTTATCTATAATTAATTAGAAAAAAATTAAACTAAAATAATAATTATCTATAAGAGATTGTCTAATATGATGACAAGTGTCCCCGAAGTGGTTTATTTTATTATATAGTATAGATAGATATAGATATGGTTTATGAAAATGATATTTTAAATAAAAGCTACTAGGGTTTCCTTAAAGTGTCATTAGCTGATCATTATCATCTCCTCAGGACTTGAGCACCTCGTTTCACTGCCGTGAAAACGTTGGATCCGTGGCGAATGAAGAGGCGAACGTTGGTATAGGTGATCATGACGTTATTTACAACATACTTTCTCGACTTCCCGGTAAGCCTTTACTACGGTTCAGACGCGTGTCAAATCATTGGAATCGTCTAATTTCTGATCCCTATTTCATGAAGTTGAGATCACGTCGAGTGATCCTTTTGACATACACAAGGCCTCTTGTTGTTATAGACGACAACGACAACAATACATATTAGGAGTTAAGTTCACGTAAAAATAAAATAAACGTACGAAACGTACGAATTGAAAGAAAGTCAAAAAAAGTGGCGGTGGCATTTTGGTAATTATCAGCAACTTCAAAATTACTCTAGTAGAGTAATTTTGAGCTTCTGTAGGGTAATTTTGGAAATGTTCATGTAGAGTAATTTTGGTCGTGTAGGGTAATTATCAAAATTGTAGGGTAATTATCAGTAGAGTAATTTTGAGCTTCTGTAGGGTAATTTTGGAAATGTTCATGTAGAGTAATTTTGGTCGTGTAGGGTAATTATCAAAATTGTAAGGTAATTATCAAAATTACACTAACCCCCCCCCCCCCCCCCCACACACCCAAAAACCTAAACCCCCCCCCCACCCCCCAAAAACCTAAAAAAACCTAACCCCCCCCCCACCCCCAAAAACCTAAAAAAACCTAAACCCCCCCCCCCCCCAAACTAAAAGCTAAAAACTAAACCATAAAGCTAAACCCCATAACTAAATGCTAACAAAATTACTCTACAAGACATTTTCCAAAATTACCCTACAGAAGTCAAAATTACTCTACTAGAGTAATTTGATAATTACCCTACATTTCCCAAAATTACTCTACAGATGCTCAAAATTACCCTACAGATGCTCGAAATTACTCTACAAGACATTTTCCAAAATTACCCTACAGAAGTCAAAATTACTCTACTAGAGTAATTTGATAATTACCCTACATTTCCCAAAATTACTCTACAGATGCTCAAAATTACCCTACAGATGCTCAAAATTACTCTACAAGACACTTTTTGCTTTTTCCCCAGTAATTTGGAAGTTGCTGATAATTACCAAAATGACACCGCCACTTTTTTGCTTTTCCCCCAATGCGTACGTTTCGTACGTTAAATTTATTTTTATTTGATCCTTTACCTACATATTAGACAACAATACATATTATGTGGCCAGAATTCGTCATCATTTACAAAATACTCGCGTTTCTATTGTTGGAACATTCAATGGCATTGTACTTTTAGCTCTTCATGATTACACATTGTCAGTTGATCCTATACAATCCCTTAACCTGTGCATCAAAGAAACTTGTGTCTATGGGTCAACCTAATAAACCACTAGATGGCTATGTATTTGGATTTGGTTATGGTGCGACTACTAATAACTTAAAGATTTGATGCTTTTAGGCATTTAAATCAGGAAGTGTTCAAATATGACGTCTTTGATCTTAAAACTAGTTCGTGGAGCATGCCGCCACAATACCTGACTAAAGATTTTATCTTTACTGGTGACAAAGTGGGTAGGTTTCTAAATGGCGTTTTGTATTGGATGATTACAGAACCGTGTTACAGGATCTTGGCTCTCAATGTTAAGGAGATGGTATTTTGGAAGACGAAAGTACCTTATGAACTCATGTACACTTGGCCTCTTTTGGGGTCCATGGACGGATGCCTTTGCATGATTAACAGCGGCATTGATGTCGGTAGATACGATTTGGGGGTGAGTAAAGACCAAGGCGGTGTTGAGATCTCATGGTTGAAAGCACACTCTTTCACAATCCGTTTGGAACCTCATTTAAGAAACAACTCGTTCCTTTTTTACAAGTTTCTAAACGCCATTGAGGTGCCGTCTCCCGTCCCGGGGACTGCTAGGGGACGGAAACGGCACGGGGACGGCCGGGAAACGTCCCCGGCATGTTGGGTACGGCCTGGAAACGTGCTGCGGAAGGGGACGGGGTTTGGGGACGTGCAGGAAACGTTTCCGTCAAGTTTCCGTTTATTTTTTCTGGTTTTAAAAAAAAAAGATTTTTTAATCCTATTCTAAAATAGCGCTCCCTCCTATTCAGTTATACCAAGCGACGATCACTTTTGACTCGATGGAAGATGTAGGATTTTTGGAGTTTGCTGATCTTTCATTAGATGAACCGGAACTTGAAAGCGATTTGCTTGTTAATGTTTGATTAGATTAGGAAGATATGGGATTTTTGAACTTTACATCAATATATAACTATTTTGGGGTTTTGTGTTACATTATTTTTAATATATATTTATTTTTTTATATGTTTTTATTCCCGTACCCGTACCCGTCCCGTCCCCGCTTCTTGAATTTTTTAGTTTTGCCGTTTCCCGTACCCGTCCCTGTACCCCGTTCCCGTACCCGTCCCAGTGCATCATAGTTGGGAATTAATACCACAAGCATACCTAGGAACTTTGACAGGGTATGAATGAGAGAACCATTCAACTTAAATAAGACATGAAGATGCATTGATTAAGCTTGCAAATTGAGTAGTCAAATTACCTCTCACACAAGCTCCCTGTTCCAAGAAAATTGTACACCAGTTTTTTAGATAACAACAATCATGTTAGATAAATTTGTTTAAGGGGTAACTTTGTAGAATAGTAACCAAGTTTTAAAAGTGTTTCAATTAGGTCACTCAAGTTTCAAAAGTGTTTCAATAAGGTCACTCAACATTCATTCTTCATTAAAATTAAGGGTTTTTTCATCCATTTCATAGGTAACCGTGGTGATGTGGATTTTTGTTTCTTTTTTCTCTTTTATATGATGCTAACGTCGAGTGATAACGTGGATTGTAACTTGTTTTTTTTATTTTTAATCTTATTAAATGGTTTTTATTTTTAATAAATATAATTTGATATATTAAAATAATTGGACCCCAGCATCTTATGCTCCATTTTTTTCTTGACACATGGAAAAAAGGAGGCTCGATTTTAATGTTAAGTTATATAATTGGGACAAAAACAACACCAGTGATCTAATTATAACACTTTTAAAACTTTGTTACTATTCTGTGAAATTTTCCCTTTGTTTTTAACGAATCAATGATTCTGCAAAGAAAATGATGACTAAACAATATATATTTCTCGAAGTTTTTAAATTCATTTACAGTGTTCAACAATACGTCTATCTTCTTTGGAAGTTTAGAAACTTGATGCCATATGCAAAGGCGATGCCGAAGAGAACGACCCAACCAATGTGAGCCAAACAAACATATCCGAGAAAGTCATACTCATACCCGAGGAAATCTTTAATGAATTCCTTCACTGTCACAGAATTTTGGCCTGGAATCTCCACTAGTCCTTCGTTTTGACCCAGTTGAGATGTTATGAGGCCGTATACAGTCCACGCCACAGGTGAACCCCAATAATACCACCTCCACCATATTGGGATTTGCTGCAAATATTGTATAGTTTTGTTATTGTAGTTCATTCAAGAATCATTATATATTAGTGTTTAAAGGTGTTGTACCGTTCTGGGAATCATGAAACCAGAGAACAAGTTCCAGAAATTAAGGAAAAACGTCATTGTAACGGCTGCAATCTCATAGTTTGGTGTGAGAGCTACAAGCATCATCCCGTATAACGTGAAATAAGCAAAGCACATGAATATGTAGAAGTAGAACCAAAAGAAATTGGCAGCAGACCAATGAAACCCG